>CAJHNH020003883.1:0-54579 GCA_905116865.2 Candidula unifasciata
GTTGGAAATTAAGCCTGTGTCGTTTACTGTGCTTGTTCATCGGTAGTTATGGTTTGGCATTTGTACAGTGGCCCTGTTTTCGTTGCTTGTCAACTTCTCTCCCACCCCCCCCCCCCCCCCCCCCCAACTACTTCGCGTGAGAGAAAGAAGTAGTCAGTGAAATGGGGGGTAGAGAGGGTGGGGGGGGGGGTTAAAAACTGTAAACTGAGAAAGCAGTTAGGGGGTCGCAGTTCTGCCTTGATCCCCTCCCTCCGCCCCCCCACCCCCCCACCCTCCCCGATAGTATAATTCGCGTTTGAGTTACCATACCGTTCTCCTTTACGTAAATTATATGGTGTTGTTTTTTGTAACTAGGCTGTTTTGCGTATGCTTTTTGTCACTGGTAAATTTCTCCTTTCCCCCCCTTCTTCCCCCCCTTCTCCCTCTCCTCGCCCAATGAGCTTCGATGAGGAAAAGAGTATTCCGATGGGGGGGGGGTGGTTTGGGGGGGGGGGGAAGTTTGTTGGGGGTGTTTAACTCACACGTAAGGCCACAACTGCACTTCGGTGTTTGCGCACTTTTATAGTAGCAGTAGTAGTTGTGATTGTTGACGGTGCGTTAGAATTTATCCTATCCTAACCTGACCACGTCCGTAGTCGAGCCCCAGCACTTATCCAGGCGGCGCCAAATCGTCTGTTTCCACACCACGACCGCCCTTGCTACCCATCCGATTTTTTAAAACAGACAGTAGTGACACTGCTTTAGTTATGTGGTGGTGTGGGGCGGCGGTAGTAGTACTGGTACTACTTGAAAGATGGCGCGGTAAATATTACACTGGCAGCATTTACTACTCTCATTACCAATTCCTGCTCCCAATTTTAGTCCGGATGGACAGGGATGTCAAGGTTCAATTCCAAAAAATATCGTCAGGTGATGACTTTCAAATCCTTCGAAGAGTGAGAGAGTAGTCGGTGGATGGGCGGGGTAAGAGGGTGGTGACAGAAATTGTTAACTTAGAGAGCTTAACAGATGATTTTAAAGTTTTAATTTCTTAATTTGTTTATATTTCACTAACGCTGCCTCAGATATTCTCTCTTTTTTTTGTGTGTGTGTGTGACTTTTTTGGTTATTTACAAGTACAGTAGTGAGCTTTACTTCCGTCTCTTTAAAATAATACAAACAGCTTCAGCGTTTTATAACCATATAACCATTTTTTTAAAATCCTAATAAAACAGTTTAAACGACTACTAATATAAAGACACGATTATGTGTTGCGTGTTCTAAGACGGCAAACCAGACTATCTCTATATCTGTGCAGACAATAATTGCGGCATTTACCATATTAAACACTTGCGATTTCTATTATCGTTCGTTTCCATTTAGCCAAACTAAGCCGCAGCAACGCGTGGCCGGGTACAGCTAGTAATTTATACATGTTAAGGTCGCATAAAGGACTGTATTGAAAGGTTGTTGTTAATGGCGTCGCAGACCTCTTAAGTTTGCTCCACGGAGTACTGTGAACTTTAAAGTTCCGGTTGTTTGTCCACTTCTCGATTTTAGTCTTGTTCCAGATTTTCAGTTTTGCGTGCACATCCGTTTGACAGAATTGGTTTATTTATGTACCGACAGTTGGTTCCTTGCCTCTCAAGAGTGCACCATCCGTTTTACAGAACTGGTTTATTTGTATGCGCCAGTTGGCTCATTGTCTCGGGAAGATACACTCTGCCTTTGAAGGAAACGCCGCTAATTACTTTTACGACATGCATGTCAGGGGACAATGGGTCCATACCGCCCCCCCCCCTCCCTCCCTCTCTCTCTCTCTCTCCTCTCTCTCTCTCTATCGGGTTCTCTCTCTCTCTCCTCTCTCTCTTCTCTCTCTCTCTCTATCTCTCTCTCACACCGTAAGCCCCTGTACGCCCACTGTACATATTTACAATATGTTTGAAACGATCGAGTGTTGAACTAAAAACTGACATCACTGTATTAGGGACATTTCCATAGGCGCCCCGTCTTCATCTGCAGCAGCCAGCGAAGAGCTGCCATTCCGATGTTGCCACTAGCCGTCTGATTATTTGTCCGTCTTGTCTTTCCCCTGAGTGTGGAATGTCCAACAGAGATCCCCTGGTCACTCCCTGCTGTATCGTTTTCTTCAGACGGTAATAGTCGATTCCTGTCCCCGCACCATCGAAAGATGATGATGAAGGAGATGGAGAAGAAGAGGAAAAAGCAGAAGATATTCTGATAGATCAGCAGATATGCTGGCATACAGTATAGCTTCTTAAAGTCTTTGCCGTGTGGCGTTGGTGGTCATGTCTATCCACAACCTTCAGTTTCGTGTACTTTCAGTCAACTCCATACCATGATGTCAAACTGTCCAGCATCTTTTCTCTCGGTCTCCCTCTGCCTCTTCTCCCCTCCAGCTTTCCCACTTTTATGATATACTCTAGTATATAGCCGGGATTGTAAACAATTAGATGGACATACACACACGTCTTTGCCGTCTTCGGGGCCGAGAAAGGAGACGATATAACCAGCTTCTCATGGGGACAATTAGTAGAAGTACTTTGGAGTGGCTCCTGCTTCGGAGAACTGAGCACGCATGGGTATGCCCAATGTGCAGTGAAATCAAGTGTGATAACAAAACATAAAATAACATATTGTAGGGAGTCGGCAGTCCGATCCAAGTTCAAGGTGTCTCCTTCGTGCCAAAGAACTGCATGGCTGTTGGGTGAACAGTCGTTAACGAAGGCAGGCAGGTCGTTGTAGGGGCGACGCCTGCTGGTGGATGTAATGTCCTAAGTCCTTTCCCCAGCTAATAATGAGTGTACTGCTGGGGTGACCGTTTATCAACCCTCATATAATTCTTCAGGTCAAATTGGACGCTAGGCACGGCCACCCTTTTTTTCCTGCCAGACGGGGGCAGTTGCATTTTTGCTCCATTTGTAGACTGAAAGGATATAGTTTCGTCGCCCAGCTTCTGAGTTGAGTGCATGGCGTGACACTGTGAGCTACGTGTATTTTTCGTTGGCACAGAAGCGGAGCAACTATGGTGTGACCCGTTTGCTATGAAGCTGAAACTAGGATTACCAGATTACTATAAACACACAGACTGACCAACAGACAGACGTGTTCGTATGCGCTTACACCGGAAGCATCTATAGGCAGACATTGCATGCTGGAACCAAAAATTTGGCCTGTTGCTGTATCGTGACGTTCCAACATCCAGTGTATTTTGGCCTTGTGTTTAGCTCACAGCGTGCAGCTAATGATTTTCCACTCACACGCCATTTAAATTACTACAGTTTAACAACACTTAGTGCCCTGGCTAAAGTGCTTGACTGACTAGGAAAAAGTATGTGATAAAGTATATTGCAAAAACAGTCCATTGGCTTTCAGAAGCGCTCAACTTGAAAGGGGGGAATTCACCAAACAAGTGCCACTTCCTGCTTCTGCTCCATTATCGAGTGGCTTGGGGGTTGACCGCCTCTGATTGATGTATATAGATCAGGTTGGTTTCACGATCAGGGCTGATAGCCAGACAGGCAGGTTGACACGCAGTTTGAACTGTCTGGAATGTGTACACCCCCCCCCCCCCCCCCCCCCCCACTAACTAACCATGAAGATTAGAAAGTGCAGGACCATTTCCCATGCCTTCATACGTATTGAGGGTATAGGACTAAACGTATATTTTAGAAAGTCGGATCTCGGCGCATAGTCTGGCCAACATCACTCCGGCCACCTTAAAATTAAAGGATTCTCTAACCATGCTCGTTTGATATGTGAAAGAAAGTGCTAGCGGAAGATAGGAAATAGGAATAGGAGGAGACAGGGGAAGGATTAGAAAGAAGTAAAACGACGACGAGAAGAAGATGATGATACAAGAAGGATCAGAAGAGGTGGCGAATCTCGGACGCTCAGCTGTTGAGGACAAGTAGAGCTGCGGATCCCTGTAGGTGTTAGAACATCGGTCAGCAGTTGGAAGTGGTGAAAAAAAACTGTTAGAACAAGCCGACGCTTCTGCTAAATTTGAAATGTCGAAAACCTATCCACAAAAGAACTACTTACTTAGTCGCTCCTCTTCTACCTTGGGGTGTAGAGGTTTGCCAGAAAGATCGCCTGAGGTCTCTATCAACAGTTTTCCCACAAAAGGATATTTATTATTGTAATGTTGTGAATTTCCGGGGAAATCCCAGAGAGTTCCCGATGGGGAGGACAAGTGATACAAGAGAAAAACGGGATAAGTGGGTCTCATGTATCCCATGGTGAGCAAAGTAAGGGATACAAGAAAAGCATGAGATGGGAACGGAAGACGTGAACCGGGAGACAGGAGTAAGACAGTTGAAGTTCGGACCTGGTAGCGAGAGGTCGCATGAGTGGACGCATGAGAAGAATGCAGGAATTGTGAACAATTGTTATATTTCGAGAGGAAGAATGAATGTTTTCCATGTGTCTTGATACCGAGTACAAGGTTCGTAAAGGATGGCTGGATGATTCGAGAGACGCTGATGGATTCATGTAGTGTGTGAGAAGTTTGACCAGGCCGCCAGAATCAGCCATGCAGGAAGAACACGAGGACGCCAGAATGTATGCATACGCTATGTTATGATTCACCGAATAAAATCACGCAACTCAATGTTCGTCTCTGCTGTGTCGTAACAACTTACTGTTCGTCAGAAAGCAATGTGGCGTACCAAAACAGACCCCTAGCAGAACACATTGCAGTTATATTGTTGATTCTTGTGTCAGAGATATGTTTTTTGATAAAAATGCAAAGAATATCGCGTAGTGGTAGAAAACAAATGAAGCAGTCCTAATCGAGACAGATGAAAGTCCTTAAAAATATTAGAATAGCTAGGCGCAATTAGTTGTTTTGGAACCTAAGAATGAATTGACTGGAAAAACTGCTAACAACCAACAAGATTGATGGAACGAGAGCAAGAGATAAATACCTGGATCGCATGGCCCTATGGATGGGGTGAGCCAGGAACATTGACCTGATCCGTGATTCTGATGATCCTGTGAGATGGCGAAACATGACAGCCTACACTTACCGGCACGGCACATATTGAGGATTCTTGTGTACACATACTTTTGTGTTCGTCGGTCTATAGCAGTGGCTGTTAACCTTCCTAATGCCGCGACCCTTTGATACAGTTCCCTTATGTTGTGCCGACCATTTGATACAGTTCCCTCATGTTGTGCCGACCATTTGATAAAGTTCCCTCATGTTGTGCCAACCCTTTGATATAGTTCCCTCATGTTGTGCCGATTCTTTAATACAGTTCCCTCATGTTGTGCCGACACTTTGATACAGTTCCCTCATGTTGTGCCGACCCTTTGATACAGTTCCCTCATGCTGTGGCGACCCTTTGATACAGTTCACTCATGTTGTGCCGACCCTTTGATACAGTTCACTCATGTTGTGTCGACCCTTTGATAAAGTTCCCTCATGTTGTACCGACACTTTGATACAGTTCCCTCATGTTGTGCCGACCCTTTGATACAGTTCCCTCATGTTGTGCCGACCCTTTGATACAGTTCCCTCATGCTGTGGCGACCCTTTGATACAGTTCACTCATGTTGTGCCGACCCTTTGATACAGTTCACTCATGTTGTGTCGACCCTTTGATAAAGTTCCCTCATGTTGTACCGACACTTTGATACAGTTCCCTCATGTTGTGCCGACCCTTTGATACAGTTCCCTCATGTTGTGCCGACCCTTTGATACAGTTCCCTCATGTTGTGCCGACCCTTTGATACAGTTCCCTCATGTTGTGCCGACCCTTTGATACAGTGCCCTCATGTTGTGCCGACCATTTGATAAAGTTCCCTCATGTTGTGCCGACACTTTGATACAGTTCACTCATGTTGTGCCGACCCTTTGATACAGTTCACTCATGTTGTGCCGACCCTTTGATACAGTTCACTCATGTTGTGCCGACACTTTAATACAGTTCCCTCATGTTGTGCCGACTCTTTAATACAGTTCCCTCATGTTGTGCCGACCATTTGATAAGGTTCCCTCATGTTGTGCCGACACTTTGATACAGTTCCCTCATGTTGTGCCGACCCTTTGATAGTTCCCTCATGTTGTGCCGACCCTTTGATACAGTTCCCTCATGTTGTGCCGACACTTTGATACAGTTCCCTCATGTTGTGCCGACACTTTGATACAGTTCCCTCATGTTGTGCCGACCATTTGATAAGGTTCCCTCATGTTGTGCCGACACTTTGATACAGTTCCCTCATGTTGTGCCGACACTTTGATACAGTTCCCTCATGTTGTGCCGACACTTTGATTCAGTTCCCTCATGTTGTGCCGACCATTTGATAAAGTTCCCTCATGTTGTGCCGACACTTTGATACAGTTCCCTCATGTTGTGCCGACACTTTGATACAGTTCCCTCATGTTGTGCCGACACTTTGATACAGTTCCCTCATGTTGTGCCGACACTTTGATACAGTTCCCTCATGTTGGGCCGACACTTTGATACAGTTCCCTCATGTTGTGCCGACACTTTGATACAGTTCCCTCATGTTGTGCCGACCCTTTGATACAGTTCCCTCATGTTGTGCCGACACTTTGATACAGTTCCCTCATGTTGTGCCGACACTTTGATACAGTTCCCTCATGTTGTGGCGACCATTTGATACAGTTCCCTCATGTTGTGCCGACACTTTGATACAGTTCCCTCATGTTGTGCCGACACTTTGATACAGTTCCCTCATGTTGTGCCGACCCTTTAATACAGTTCCCTCATGTTGTGCCGACCCTTTGATACAGTTCCCTCATGTTGTGCCGACCATTTGATAAAGTTCCCTCATGTTGTGCCGACACTTTGATACAGTTCCCTCATGTTGTGCTGACACTTTGATACAGTTCCCTCATGTTGTGCCGACACTTTGATACAGTTCCCTCATGTTGTGCCGACACTTTGATACAGTTCCCTCATGTTGTGGCGACCCTTTGATACAGTTCCCTCATGTTGTGGCGACCCTTTGATACAGTTCCCTCATGTTGTGCCGACACTTTGATACAGTTCCCTCATGTTGTGCCAACCATTTGATAAGGTTCCCTCATGTTGTGGCGACCCTTTGGTACAGTTCCCTCATGTTGTGCCGACACTTTGATACAGTTCCCTCATGTTGTGCCGACCATTTGATAAGGTTCCCTCATGTTGTGGCGACCCTTTGATACAGTTCCCTCATGTTGTGCCGACCATTTGATAAGGTTCCCTCATGTTGTGGCGACCCTTTGATACAGTTCCCTCATGTTGTGCCGACACTTTGATACAGTTCCCTCATGTTGTGCCGACCATTTGATAAGGTTCCCTCATGTTGTGGCGACCCTTTGATACAGTTCCCTCATGTTGTGGCGACCCTTTGATACAGTTCCCTCATGTTGTGCCGACACTTTGATACAGTTCCCTAATGTTGTGCCGACCCTTTGATACAGTTCCCTCATGTTGTGCCGACCATTTGATACAGTTCCCTTATGTTGTGCCGACCCTTTGATACAGTTCCCTCGTGTTGTGCCGACCCTTTGATACAGTTCCCTCATGTTGTGCCGACCCTTTAATACAGTTCCCTCATGTTGTGCCGACCCTTTGATACAGTTCCTCATGTTGCGCCGACCATTTGATAAAGTTCCCTCATGTTGTGCCGACACTTTGATACAGTTTCCTCATGTTGTGCCGACACTTTGATACAGTTCCCTCATGTTGTGCCGACACTTTGATACAGTTCCCTCATGTTGTGCCGACACTTTGATACAGTTCCCTCATGTTGTGCCGACACTTTGATACAGTTCCCTCATGTTGTGCCGACACTTTGATACAGTTCCCTCATGTTGTGCCGACACTTTGATACAGTTCCCTCATGTTGTGGCGACACTTTGATACAGTTCCCTCATGTTGTGCCGACCCTTTGATACAGTTCCCTCATGTTGTGCCGACCCCCAAACAGTTTTTTTCCCCTTCACAACTACAATGCATATTTGTTTTCTGATGGTCTTAGGCGACCCCTGTGATAGGGTCGTTCGACTCAAACGAGGGTCGCGACCGAAAGGTTGAGAACCGTTGGTCTATAGCGTGCGTGCACTTTGTCGTGAATCTCCCTGATCATCTGTGGGAGCAGACTGGAGTACTATGAGTTTGATATGTACTGTTATCACAATCGACGACATTGTTCATTGATTCTTCCTCCGATTCAGCAGCAGTCTCAAGGTCCCTCCACTGTCTGTTTTAAGTTAGAAGTTGATTATAATCCCGTCTCCCCCTTCCCATTCTCATCTCGATCTCGAAGACGTGCTTAATCAGGTTTTACTCCCAAGTCAAGCAATCGGGTTAGTGCCCTTATCCATCAGCGTAGTCCTATAGGGAAACCGCTATAGCGTAATGACTGGATGGTTAGCTGTCGGTCTGAAGGTCTTAGGTTCGAATTTAGATTGAGAAACATTTTGTATTTAAATGACCTTCGCTGCTAGATCGACCCAGCATAAAATTAATACCAGGGAAGTAAAGGCAACCTGCATGGTCACATCAGCCGCCAAATAACAGTTGGTCAATATAAATATGAGTTCATTTACCGTCAATGACTTGACATTGAAGACGCTATAGATGTATTTAATCAGGCTTTACGTCTAAATCATCAATCGGGTGAGCGCTAGGCTTATCCACCCCGCCTTGTCCATGATGATTATATCGGCTTTAATTTCATAAACGTATGGGTATATCACTGTACTGGGAAAGTGATCCATTTCCCAAACCGAAACAAATCCATCAACACTTGAAGTCTCAGGGGCTCCTGAACCTCTTTCATTTCATGGTAACTGCAGCGTTGGGAGTTTCAGATCAGCTGCATTAGCGGGAGTGAGTCGGCTTGTTGTATTACACAGATGAGGTTGTTTACCGTTGTTGGCATGTGTCGGAACTTTAGAGCCGAATTCTAGCTAACACGAGGAACTGTATTAGACTGGGGACTCCCTGAGGTCGTCACTGCAATAAGATTAATCAATGGTAAAAAGTAAAGTAAAGTAAAGGACCCTTTTCCACACCTTTAGGCGTATAGGGCATATAGGGCTAGACCTATATTTTTATAGACCAATCAGCACCAGATGGGTGATGTGGTCAGTATCACGCCGGCTGCCTTCACTTTCCCGGGACTGCACCCGGTACCCACTCGGAGCTGGGTCGACCTGGGAGCCAAAGTCATTTTTGAAAAAGTCCGGCTCCGCCAGGGAGCGAACCTACGACCTTCCGATCCGCGGCGAGCGTCTAGCTGCTCGGTCACGGCGACTCCCAATCAATGGTAAATAGTCGATTTAAAAAAAAAAAGGTTTAAATCTATTTTCACGCATTTAGGCGCATCGGGCATATGGAAAGAGCACCCATATTTTTTTACAGACCAATAGGCACTCGGTGAGTGATGGGGTCAGCATTGCGCCGGCCGAAAGAGTAGATCACGGCTATTAAATTAAGTTTACTCATCATCATCATTCATGTGTCGTTAGACGTCACACAGAGCTGACATTCGATTCATCCTCTCGGGTCTGTTGCATGCTTCTCTCTCGATTTCTGTTATTATGGAGTTCAGCCCAGCATTTTTAGCCTGTCATAATAATGGTTTTTTTTCTATTTTTTTCCGTGGACGTCCTCTTTTTTCTCAGACCGTTTGTTTCCCACTTTAGTGCCTGTTTTGTAATTCTTTTTCTCATTTTGCATCAGCGTGTGCCCACTATATCTCCACCTTCTTTATCTTATGTTTACCTAGGGGCCAACAGTGTCAAAATGGTATCTTTACGGACTCGATGAAAGATGATTACATTACAGTAGAACTGACAATGATCCCCAGGCTACTTGCTAGGTCTCTGCGGGCCGCCACTTGCATAGCCCTGGTGTAGATCGTCGTCATCATCGTCGCCATCGTTTTGTCATATGGAGGCGTGGTAGTTTTCTTCTGCCACATCTGCTAGTTAACCCTTCTTTCGCCAGCATGCTACGTGATTATAGCTGTACCACCCTGAGAAGAATCATCTCAGTCTGGTCGGCAGACCAACAAGGCAGTCGTAGAAGAAGTTACATTAAGGGCACTCGTAACGGATACACTCGCCCAGTCTAACCTGCACTACTTTGTGCGTTCTTTGTCTAATATTGTCAAGGGTCTGCGTGGTCTCGATGTATGGCGTCTTTTTCTAGTGCTAGGTCGGCTCTGCGGCTAAGTCGATGCGAACGCTTCGTAATGTCGGGATGCCGGGTTCGATTCCAGCTGCGGGCCATGCACCTTGCGGTGGTTTCAACAGTGGTATTAAGAAAGCCGACCGTCCAGAAAGCAATGGCAAACTACTGGACGTAAAATTTCCTAGAAAAACCACACAACAGCAAGGGGCTGTTGGGGTTGGTTCTGCAACGTCCTGTAAAAGGATACGCAGCTAACCTTTAACCTCTAGTGCTAGAGCTTTCGGGTTCAATCACCGATAAGGGCTGGGCTTTATTCACGTAAGCTTTGATTTTTAGTAATTTCCCCTGGTCTCTAGGTAGTGAGATCAAACGCCCGTGTGCATTGTCGCGCACGTAAAAAATCCCTTAGTAGTTGGAAATCGAAAAGAGTAGCCTAACGGCGCTGCCCGGGCAATATTTCGAGTTAAAAATCTGCCTCAAGTATTTCAGGATCCTCGCCGGTGCTACAGAGAATGTGCACTATGCTGAGCTTCTTCGGACTCAGACTTGAGTTAGAAAAAGAACAGAGCACTTATGAGATACACCTGTGTGCCATGATGTTGATCCGTTATTCTTACCCCAGACCTCTAATATTGTCATTTCCTATTACATGGTGTAGCGCTAGAAGCTCGTCGGTACTTAATTTATAACTTACCCCTGACGTCACGACAACGTCACAGGAGACATTCCCAATAAATTCTAGGGTGTTCAGGTGTTAGTTTCTCGCTATTTATCTACAGCCAAGGTTAGGGTTAGCATTAGAAGACACTAGATTAACACTAAAAAAAAGGTTCCAGGTAATGTCTTGGGAAGTAAAGGCGGTCGGCATATTATTGATCGCATAACCCACCGTGAAGTCGTGTAAAAGGGTCCTGTTATTAAGCTGGGCCAGAGTCTGTGGCTTAGGCGTGAAGAACACGCTTTGTAATGTCGGGGTGCCGGGTTCCATCCCAGCTGTGCACTGGTTGTCTTGCGTTGGTTTCGAAAGCTGCGCGTGTAGAGGGCAGTGGCAAGCTACTGAATGTAACATTTGCATAGAAAAACCACAACAGCCACACACAAAAATATGCTGGGGTTGGTTCTGCCACGCCCTGTAAAGGCTACGCAACTAACTTAATGGCTAGAGAACATCGTTTGTCTGTTTGTAAGTCAAGGACTCATGTAACCCAACTGCCACCTGGGGCGTGTGGTGCTAGACTCGGTGGGTGATTGATGCGGTGACCGCAGTGTCCATACTTCTGCTTCTAGTGACATTACCTGGTACCCAATCAAGCTCGACCGACCTAGGAAACCTAGATCAAATCTTCTATGTGAAAGATCCAACTTTTCGTTATTTAAAGCCCACCCTGGCTTTTGCCGGTTGTGGGGTGGGGGGTGGGGTGGGGGGGGGGGCATAAATATGGCCTAACGACTGAACGGAGTTTCTGGGACCTCTCTACGGGTGATCCTCATTCGCATGGTGGCACTGTGTATCACCGGGTGTTTATCGCTTGTGTGATGTTCTGGTGGGGTAAATCTTATATACATACATACATACGTACGTATGTACATACGTACATACATACAGACAGACATACATACATACATACATACATACATACATACATACATACATACATACGTACGTACGTACGTACATACGTACGTACATCACGTACGTACATACATACATAATACATACATAAGTACATACATACATACAAACATACAGACATAATACATACATACATACATACGTACATACATACATACGTACATAACATACATACGCTACATACATACGTACATACATACATACGTACATACATACAGACATACATACATACCTACATACAGACATACATACATACATACAGGACATACATACATACATACATACATACATACATACATACATACATACAAGACATGACATACATACATACATACATACATACATACATACATACATACAACATACATACATACATACATACATACATACATACATACATACATACATACATACATACATACATACATACATACATACATACATACTACATACATACATACATAACCTACATACATACATACATACATACATACTACATACATACATACATACATACATACATACATACATACATACATACATACATACATACATACATACATACATACAGTACATACATACATACATACATACATACATACATACATACATACATACATACATACATACATACATACATACATACATACATACATACATACATACATACATACATACATACATACATACATAACATACATACAATACATACATACATACATACATACATACATACATACATACATACATACATACATACATACCTACATACATACATTCTCCCTCCTCATCCTTGTCGTTGTTTGTCTTAAGCTCCGGCGTAAATTTCTGGACTTCGCTTCTGTTTCATGATTTGAGTTTTACAGATCTGGCTTATTTGTATTCTGATTGTAATAAGTGTCTCGCCTTTCTTGACGACGCACTCTAGCTTCCAAGTAAACACCGGTAATTAGTCTCAACCTTTACGACATACTTGTTAGGGGCTAGTGGGTCTCCCAACCTTCTTCCAATAGGGTTCTGGAACTCACACTGGGACATTTTAAATTCGTGATGGAAGATAGCGAGATAATTATAATGTGTTTCTTCTTCTTCAGCGTTCACCAGCTGTACACTTTGGCGGAAGGTTCTGGGGGGTTGCTCGTCCACTACTGAACTGCAGTCCTGCTCCAAACACGGTGGTTGCGTGTGGCATTCAGTTTTTACAGATTCTCATTTTTCTTGAATACAGACTGTTGGGTTTCCTTGCCTCTCCGGTAGATGCACTCCGCCTTCAAAGGAAGCTCCCCAATTAGTCGACTCTTGCGACATGCTTTTGGGGAGGCAGTGGGTCTATTATTGTTTTCTCCACAATGGGGCCCCGGAACCCACACGGGGGATAATTATAATTTACTCCACCCCTCCTGATCCAGGGCGATAGTTAATTTTCGTTTCTCTATTTTGTCCTGGGCATATCACCTCTTTATTGAGAAGCAATCTACATCTTTGGTCATGTAATGAGGAGGAGAAAACTGGACTACATCACGACAGTAGGAAAGCTGGAGGGGAGGAGAGGCAGAGGGAGATCGAGAGATCAGATGTTGGAAAGTTTGACATCATGGCATGGAGAATCATCTGTGTCAAAGTTGATTGCAAGTACACGAGACAGAAGTTTGTGGATAGACATTATTACAAACGACACACGGCTAGACTTTATAAAGAAGAAGAAGATTTTGTCCTGGCTGCCTCATCAACCCCCGACAGCGTCTAATATGCTTACTTTAAACTAAGCTAACTAGGTTTTCCACGAACATTCTGGAAATAATTTACGTTATCAGCAGCTTGATTCGCATCAGAACTCACTTGCTAACGCCCATAAACTGGGACATTCTATTTAGATTTGGAGTCTTATTTACGGCTATGTTCTTTTCCATGCACCCCAGTGGGCTGGTAATATCGTTCCGAATTAGCGTCCATTACGTAGGCATAAACAAGTGTGTGAGCTGTAGCTGGGATGTGGTACGAGGTGCGCTAGAACGGGGAGTGTGGAGGGTGTTAAGACTAACATCCCTCAGCCCCAATACACACACAAATTCGTAAGGTAGTTAGGATGAGCATGCTACCAAAACTACATGTCCTGTCCCCCCCCCTCCTCCCCCCCCAAATGTGTACATGTCGTTATATTTAAAATATAATTTTGCGTTTATTTACCATCTTGCATATTACTGTCAAGCACGTAAACAAATGTTTAAGCAACTTTTAGACCCCATCCACCTAGACTCCAGAAAATTATTCCAAAGCCCTGCCTCACCCTATCTAACCTCTTCCTTATCCTATGTTACCTCTTCCTCATCATATCTTACCTCTTCCTCACCCTATATTACCTTTTCCACACCCTATCTTACATCTTCCTCGCCCTATCTTACCTCTTTCTCACCCTATCTTACCTCTTTCTCACCCCATTTTTCATCTTCATCCTCCTAAATTACCTCTCCATCACCCTATCTTACCTCTTCCTCACACCACACTACCTCTTCCCCACCATGTCTTACCTCTTCCTCACCCTGTCTTACCTCTTCCTCACCCTGTCTTACCTCTTCCTCACCCTGTCTTACCTCTTCCTCGCCCTATCTTACCTTTTCCTCACCCTATTTTACCTCTTCCTCACCCTATTTTACATCTTCCTCGCCCTATCTTACCTTTTCCTCGCCCTATCTTACCTTTACCTCGCCCTATCTTACCTTTTCCTCACCCTAGCTTACCTCTTCCTCACCCCGTCTTATCTCTTCCTCATCCCGCCTTACCTCTTCCTCTATCGTACCTCTTTCTCATCCTGTCTCACCTCTTCGTCACCTTATCTTCAGCTCTTTGTCACCCTGCATAATCTCTTCCTCACCTCTTTTTCACCCTACCTCATTTCTATTATCTTTCCTTTACCATACCATATTTCACCTTTTCCTCACCACTTACACTAACTCTCATCCTATCTTATCTCTTTTTCAACCTACCTCACCTCTATTATCCGTCATTTACTATACCATACTTCACCTTTTCCTCACCACTTGACACTAACTCACACCTCATCATACCTCATCCTACCTTACCTCATCCTACCTTACGTCTTCCTCACCTTACCTCACCTTACCTCACCTCTGCTACCCCTGACTCCCACCCACCAAGGTCGCGTTGATTCAATAAAACTATCGGCTATGCCCTCTATGACATCTCTCCTAGCTCTTAGCTTTTATTGAACTTGATTGTTTGCCCCTGTTGATTCCCTTGTTGCTGAAGTTCAAGAGGCTGTCGCGCACCCACCAGATCGCATCTCGTGGCATTAAGATCCTAGTCTGACTTCGCTCAGCGTTACCCCATCTTTTGAATTGAATTTAGGAGACATCAAGGGGAGACCAGCGGTTACCAAAGTGTTTGTCTGCGCTGCCCATTGAACACGGCAGTATTGCCAGCCGCCATTTTGAGGGAGACGTGGACGAAGAAAACAAGAACATGGCAGTATTAGCAGTCGCCTTTCTGAGGGAGACGTGGGAGAAGAAAGAACTGCCAGTATTGCCAGCCGCTCTTTTCGGGAGACGTGGAAGAAAAAAAAAGAACATGGCAGTATTTGCAGTCGCCCTTTTGAGGGAGACGTGGGAGAAGAAAGAACTGACAGTATTGCCAGCCGCTCTTTTCGGAGAGACGTGGGAGAAGAAAAAAAAGAACATGGCAGTATTTGCAGTCGCCCTTTTGAGGGAGACGTGGGAGAAGAAGAAAGAACGACAGTATTGACAGCTGCTCTTTTCAGGGAGACGTGGGAGAAGAAGAAAGAACGTGACAGTATTGCCAACCTTCCTTTTCAGGGAGAGGTTTAAAACGTTAGTTGCGTATCCTTTACAGGACGTTGCAGAACAAACCCCAGCTGTGTGGCTGCTGTGGATTTTCTAGGCAAATTTTACGCTCAGTAGTTTGCCACTGCTTCCTTAACGGTCAGCTCTCGGTACCACTGTCGAAACCAATGCAAGACAAATCGTCCGCAGCTGGGATCAAACCCGGCTTCCTGGCATTACGAAGCACGTTAGCAGCGCTTAAGCCGACCAGGGAGAGGTAGGAATAGAAAAAAAAAAAAAACATGCCAGTTTGCTGGTAGAGTTTTTACGTATAAACCTTCATTTTTCTCTTCCAGCGTCCTCCTCCTTCTTCTTCGTCCTCCTCCTTCTGTACCTTGACCCCCCCTCTCCCCTTATCCTAATCCTCCCTACTCCACTTTCCTTTTTCATCCAACCTTTTTCGGGTGTTCTTCTAATCCTTCATGATTGTATACTCCAGATCACTTCCATTCTCACTGTTGTTTTGTTCTTCCTACTCTTCCTCCTTCTATTAACCCCCCTCCCCCTTATATAAAAATAAATTCTTCCTGTTCTCCCTTATCCTTTCTTTTTTCTCAGCCTTATTCTTTGCACCCCACCCCACCTCAAAAAGATAGAGAGAGAAAATGTGATTCGCTCGAAAGTGAGATATATTCACTCTCAATCAGAATCACAAAACATTTAGACCGGGCAGTTAATGCAGCATTATATAAAACATATATCGTTCCAGCCACGGCCAGAAGTTCAGGCCGAGTTCAGTCGGGGCATCGTCGTTTGCAATAATTCGCGAACCCAGCTACAGGGCGGTTCATGGGCAAGCTTGCCGGTCCCAGGACAATCTTTGACCAACCTCAAAGATCGGATGAATTACCAGACACATTTATTCGCGCCTATGCTCCTTAAATGGACCTTGTGTCGTGTGTCCACTTGCTTTGTCCATTCACTGTTCCTCAGTAAAAGAATTGGTCAGTTCTCTGTGCTGGTTTACAGTTTTCCGGGGGCGGGGGTGTGAATTGCGGTGACCTGCAGCTTATATCCTAGTGGTACTTGTGGTGGCTGATATGAGATTTCTTTCGTAGAAAGGTCTTGTTAATATTGTCGACTCCAAAGTTCAACTGCATCAAGTGCTGGATTTAGGCATAAGCTATTAAGGCTACATCTTGGGGCCTCACAGTCTGAAGATGCCTCACAAAAGTCTTAATATATATATATATTTTTAATTCCCTGAAAATTTTTCTATTTTTATAGTATTTTTTTTTTTTAATGAAGAGAGTACCAACACGTTATATGGAGTCTGTCTGTTGTATGGTAGTCAATCTTGAAATGTGAGCAAACAAATTAAGAAGAGTTTGGAGGCGACTGAGATATGGATCTTGAGAAGAATGCTGCGAATACAGGGGACTGCCAGAATAATTAACAATTATTGCCTGGAAATCGCTAATGAAAGTAGAACATTATATACAACAATGAGAAGGAGATAATGTTCTTTGGACATGTAATAAGAAAATGACCACTGGAAAGTATTGTGAACATTGAAAAGGTCACTGGTAGCAGAGGCAAACCAAGAGAAGTGATGGTCGATTTCTTAAGACATTGAGGAATATGAACAGTGGAATTGATTCAGTACATCAAAGACCGAGATCTGCGGAGATGCATGAACGCCTACGCCAGCTGGCAAGGCACTTGATGATGATGATTTGGGGTATATTATCTCAGGCTTTTATTTATTCTAACTTTTAGCCTTTTTAAACTGAATAAAATAATCAGCTTAGAATGCTTCAGCTTCCACCTTTTATGAATTCATATACATGTTAAAATTTTTGATGATTAGTTTTTTTAATTTAAACCAGAGGCCTCAGGGCTTTGTTTACCTTAGGACCTCATCATGTCTAAACAGGACCCTGCCTGCATCATTGTCCTAGGATACGCCGACGTGAAAGACGACGAGGGGGCGGAGTCCCTTGCATTCAGTGACACAGTTGGAAGCAGACCTGCTGTTAACAGAAAGTGCATAGTACTACTATACGAGATACATCGCGCGCTGAAGACCTCAGACTTGGGATACTGTTGGCTGTCTGGAAGGAAGTCTTAATATACAAATTAGGGCAACGCGGCATGACAACCATGCTGTAGCTCTCTTACCGTAATACAGAACGGGAGTCGTCAGTGTAAAACAAAAAAATAAGAAGAAGAAACATGCGGAGGAGAAACACGGCCTCATGCAGCTTTTAATAGAAATAAATCCAGAGAACTGTGATTGTAAAGCTTAAGAAATGAGGAAGCTGAAAAACGTGCACAAGGCAAAAAACACATCGACATTTCGACCGGGGCCTTTTTCGACATGAACCGAACTACACGACAATAACAGCTTTTAATAGGCCAACTTAAGGTTAGTTGCGTATCCTTTACAGTGCGTTGCAGAACCAACCCCAACAGCCCCTGGGTGTTGTGTGGTTTTTCTAGGCAAATTTAGGTCCAGTAGTTTGCCATTGCTTTCTGTACGGTTTGCTTTCTTGATACCACTGTCGAAACCAACGCAAGGCGCATGGCCCGCAGCTGGGATCGAACCCGGCATCCCGGCGCTTTCGCATCGACTTAGCCGCAGAGCCGACACAATAGGCCAACTAGGTCAACGGAAATTCCTGTTTTTTTTTTAAAGTCCTAGAGGCCGGTCTTTATTCACTATTTATATCCATTAGATTTATACAAAAATTAAACTGCAGCTTAATTAATTTGCAACACATTTTAATGAATGACATAATATTTTGAACAAAAGTAAGTGTGCTATTAAAAAATAATGGTTCTTGCTGACAAACATAAATGCATTTACTAGAGTCACCATGAACACACATATCAATAACGCGTAGCAATAAATTGAGGTTATTCCAGCAAAAGTAAAGTCAGGAAGCTGCGAGGAGGAGATTTGAACACTTCTGGGTATGCCCCACATGAAAACCACACAGTAGCTCTCACACAGTAATACAGTATAGAAGTAGTCAGCGTAACAAACAACAAGAAACATATCGAGGAGGAGATCTGAACACTAGAAGTAACAGGTATGCTCGACGTGCATTGAATATGCTTTTGAAATTAACATTGAGCAGTTGTCGAATCCTTATCTCTTTATTCTTCCTGGTCCCTTGTTATCCGTTGTTCTGGTTATATGTACCACTTTTTTTAAAACCCTAAAAACACCAATCATTCTTTCCTTTAGCATATAGTTTTTATTTAATCTTTGTTTGTTTCGATCCTTTATTTGTATGTCCCCGTAAGTGTGGATGGTCAAAAACCCCTACCACAACAGTCATTTAGGATTTCTGTGGACTATATGCTTACGTGTGCGCACACAGAAGTACATAAGCACAACCAGATACTGACCCTCCTGTTTCTGCAACTTTCATGCTAGCGTCGATTATCCTGGGGGTTTGACTGTTCTTTAAAGGACTGTGCTTTTTCTACTGTTTTCTTTCCTCGTTCTTACTCACACATCATTTCCTGTTCCCACCCTGTCAACCTCCGTTCAGGCTCCTCTATCTTATCATCCCTGTGCCAGCCCTTTCCAACCCACACACCCCCTTTTACCCCCGATCCTTTTTCCTGGGGGTTGCCGTCTTTTTACTGTCACACACAGGGAGAGAGTTTTTATCCCTCTCCTAAATCACCGTTTTTTTACTCACTCACACACATCACCGAGGCCTCTAAACTGGAAGCAGATAACACCTCTGTTTTAATTTCAGTGTGCAGTATTTAGGCATTTATCTGTTAGCTCAACCGGACTTAGCCGGGATTTGTGCGGATGTTCTATTTTATCATTTATGTCGAAAGAAAGAACAGACTTCATTACGCTGTGTCTTAAACCATATGGCCTGATCTCTTTCCACAAAACGCTAAGTTGCGTTCCAGTAGCGTCACACAAACCAAGAACACTGTAGCTCCGGCTACGATCTACAGTCATGAACCCAAAGCGCAACCGTGAAACGAACCCACGACCTTCAAAGCGCGAGGAAAACGGCTTGAACACTTCGTCACGGAGGCACTCTTTTGTTCTGTTCATGTTTTTTCGCGTTCACCGCCCGTAAACTCCATTGGAAAGTTTTGGGTGTTCGTCCACTTCTGGACTTGAATTCCTGTTCCAGAACATGAGTTTTGCATGTACATCCGTTTTACAGATCTAGCTTATTTATATGCAGACTGTTGGTGCATCGTTTCACAGGCAGATGTACTTCAACTTGGAAGGGAACACCCATAATTAGTCGACTCAGAGAACGAGAGAGAGACTTAGAGATAGAAAGGGGGAGAGGGGGGGGGGAGAGACTTACAGAAACCACGACCACCTCTAGTGGGCTGTACAGAAATAGATAATGTGCACACGCGCGCGCGCACACACACACATGTACACGCACGTTTGTGCGAGAGAGAGAGCAAAAAAAGATATGCACGCACAAATTATCCTGACACACATAGGTGTGGCACACCACACCCATGCTCTCATCATCCATGAGAGAGAGAGGGAGAGAGGAGAGAGAGAGAGGAGAGAGAGAGAGATCCTGAGAAGAACTGTCAGACCAGATGCAGATATGAACATATATTAGCAGCACCTGTACGTACGTCAACAGCAAATACAGACAACAACAATCCTGTGCCAGCAACTATCAACCACCACATTCCTCCTCCTCTACCATCATCCTGTGCCAGCAACTGTCAACCACCACAGTCCTCCTCCTCCTCCTCATCATCTACCATCATCCTGTGCCAGCAACTGTCAACCACCAGTTCTCCTCCCTCAGTCCTGTGTCTCCACAACCACCACAGTCCTCCTCCTCTATCATCCTGTAGCCTGTGCCAGCAACTGTCAACCACCATAGTCCTCCTCCTCCTCCTCTACCATCATCCTGTGCCAGCAACTGTCAACCACCACAGTCCTCCTCTACCATCATCCTGTGCCAGCAACTGTCACCACTACCATACCATCCTGTGCCAGCAACTGTCAACCACCACATGTCCTCCTCATCCTGTGCCAACTGTCAACCACCTAGTCCTCCTCCTCCTCTACCATCATCCTGTGCCAGCAACTGTCAACCACCACAGTCCTCCTCCTCTCCTCCTGCCAGCAACTACCATCCTCCTCCTGTGCCATCATCCTGTCAAACCACCACAGTCACCACACCCTCCTCCTCCTCCTCTCTACCATCATCCTGTGCCAGCAACTGTCAACCACCACAGTCTGTCCATCATCCTGTGCCAGCCTGTCCACCACCAGTCAACCACCATCATCCTGTCCTCCTCCTCCTCTACCATCATCCTGTGCCAGCAACTGTCAACCACCACAGTCCTCCTCCTCTCTACCATCATCCTGTGCCAGCAACTGTCAACCACCATAGTCCTCCTCCTCTACCATCATCCTGTGCCAGCAACTGTCAACCACCACAGTCCTCCTCCTCCTCTACCATCATCTGTGCCACTGTCAACCACCAACTGTCAACTGTCAACCACCCAGTCCTCTCCTCCTCTACCATCATCCTGTGCCAGCAACTGTCAACCACCACAGTCCTCCTCCTCCTCCTACCATCATCCTGTGCCAGCAACTGTCAACCACCACAGTCCTCCTCCTCTACCATCATCCTGTGCCAGCAACTGTCAACCACCACAGTCCCCTCCTCCTCATCCTGTACCATCATCCTGTGCCCTCCTCCTCAACCATCATCCTGTGCCAGCAACTGTCAACCACCTCCTCCTCCTCTACCATCATCCTGTGCCAGCAACTGTCAACCACCACAGTCCCTCCTCCTCCTCTACCATCATCCTGTGCCAGCAACTGTCAACCACCACAGTCCTCCTCCTCCTCTACCATCATCCTGTGCCAGCAACTGTCAACCACCACAGTCCTCCTCCTCTCTACCATCATCCTGTGCCAGCAACTGTCAACCACCACAGTCCTCCTCCTCCTCTACCATCATCCTGTGCCAGCAACTGTCAACCCCCACAGTCCTCCTCCTCTACCATCATCCTGTGCCAGCAACTGTCACCATCAGTCCTCCTCCTCTAGCATCATCCTGTCAACTGTCAACCACCACAGTCCTCCTCCTCTACCTCCTCTACCATCATCCTGTGCCAGCAACTGTCAACCACCACAGTCCTCCTCCTCCTCTACCATCATCCTGTGCCAGCAACTGTCCACCACCACAGTCCTCCTCCTCCTCTACCATCATCCTGTGCCAGCAACTGTCAACCACCACAGTCCTCCTCCTCCTCTACCATCATCCTGTGCCAGCAACTGTCAACCACCACAGTCCTCCTCCTCCTCTACCATCATCCTGTGCCAGCAACTGTCAACCACACCAGTCCTCCTCCTCCTCTACCATCATCCTGTGCCAGCAACTGTCAACCACCACAGTCCTCCTCCTCCTCTACCATCATCCTGTGCCAGCAACTGTCAACCACCACAGTCCTCCTCCCTCCTCATCCTCTGCCAGCAACATCATCCTCCTCCTCCTCCAGCAACTGTGCCAGCAACTGTCAACCACCAGTCCCCCTCCTCTACCATCATCCTGTGCCAGCAACTGTCAACCACAGTCCTCCTCCTCTACCATCATCCTGTGCCAGCAACTGTCAACCACCACAGTCCTCTATCTCTACCATCATCCTGTGCCAGCAACTGTCAACCACCAGTCAGTCCTCCTCTCCTCATCCTGTGCCAGCAACTACCATCATCCTGTGCCAGCAACTGTCAACCACCCCAGTCCTCCTCCTCCTCTACCATCATCCTGTGCCAGCAACTGTCAACCACCACAGTCCTCCTCCTCCTCTACCATCATCCTGTGCCAGCAACTGTCACCACCAACCACCTCCTCCCTCCTCTACCATCATCCTGTGCCAGCAACTGTCAACCACCACAGTCCTCCTCCTCCTCTACCATCATCCTGTGCCAGCAACTGTCAACCACCACAGTCCTCCTCCTCCTCTACCATCATCCTGTGCCAGCAACTGTCAACCACTACAGTCCTCCTCTACCATCATCCTGTGCCAGCAACTGTCAACTCCTACCACCATCCTGTGCCAGCAACTGTCAACCACAGTCCTCCTCCTCTACATCCTCCTCCTCCTCTACCATCATCCTGTGCCAGCAACTGTCAACCACCACAGTCCTCCTCCTCCTCTACCATCATCCTGTGCCAGCAACTGTCAACCACCACAGTCCTCCTCCTCCTCTACCATCATCCTGTGCCAGCAACTGTCAACCACCACAGTCCTCCTCCCTACCATCATCCTGTGCCAGCATCATCCTGTGCCAGCAACTGTCAACCACCACAGTCCTCAGTCCTCCTCCTCTCTACCATCATCCTGTGCCAGCAACTGTCAACCACCACAGTCCTCCTCCTCCTCTACCATCATCCTGTGCCAGCAACTGTCAACCACCACAGTCCTCCTCCTCCTCCTCTACCATCATCCTGTGCCAGCAACTGTCAACCACCACAGTCCTCCTCCTCCTCTACCATCATCCTGTGCCAGCAACTGTCAACCACCACAGTCCCTCCTCCTCTACCATCATCTGTGTGCAACTGTCAACTGTCAACCACCATCCAGTGCCCTCCTCGTCTACTATCATCCTGTGCCAGCAACTGTCAACCACCAGTCCCAATCCTCCTCTACCATCATCCTGTGCCAGCAACTGTCAACCACCACAGTCCTCCTCCTCCTCTACCATCATCCTGTGCCAGCAACTGTCAACCACCACAGTCCTCCTCCTCCTCTACCATCATCCTGTGCCAGCAACTGTCAACCACCAGTCCAGTCCTCCTCCTCTACCATCATCCTGTGCCAGCACTGTGTCAACCACACAGTCCTCCTCTCTACCATCATCCTGTGCCAGCAACTGTCAACACACCAGTACCATCATCCTGTGCCAGCAACTGTCAACCACCACAGTCCCTCCTCCTCTACCATCATCCTGTGCCAGCAACTGTCAACCACCACAGTCCTCCTCCTCTACCATCATCCTGTGCCAGCAACTGTCACTGTCACAGTCCCACCCATCCTGTCAACTGTCCTCCTCCTCTACCATCATCCTGTGCCAGCAACTGTCAACCACCCCAGTCCTCCTCCTCTACCATCATCCTGTGCCAGCAACTGTCAACCACCACAGTCCTCCTCCTCCTCTACCATCATCCTGTGCCAGCAACTGTCAACCACCACAGTCCTCCTCCTCTCCTCCTCTACCATCATCCTGTGCCAGCAACTGTCAACCACCACAGTCCCCCTCCTCCTCTACCATCATCCTGTGCCAGCAACAGTCAACCACCACAGTCCTCCTCCTCCTCTACCATCATCCTGTGCCAGCAACTGTCAACCACCACAGTCCCCCTCCTCTACCATCATCCTGTGCCAGCAACTGTCAACCATCATATTGCTTCTCCTCCAGTCTTCCTGTGCCAGCAACTGTCAACCACCAGTCCCCCTCCTCTACCATCATCCTGTGCCAGCAACTGTCAACCACCACAGTCCTCCTCCTCCTCTACCATCATCCTGTGCCAGCAACTGTCAACCACCACAGTCCTCCTCCTCCTCTACCATCATCCTGTGCCAGCAACTGTCAACCACCCAGTCCTCCTCCTCCTCTACCATCATCCTGTGCCAGCAACTGTCAACCACCACAGTCCTCCTCCTACCATCATCCTGTGCCAGCAACTGTCAACCACCACCTCCTCCTCCTCCTCTACCATCATCCTGTGCCAGCAACTGTCAACCACCACAGTCCTCCTCCTCTACCATCATCCTGTGCCAGCAACTGTCAACCACCAGTCCTCCTCCTCCTCTACCATCATCCTGTGCCAGCAACTGTCAACCACCACAGTCCTCCTCCTCTACCATCATCCTGTGCCAGCAACTGTCAACCCACCAGTCCTCCTCCTCCTCTACCATCATCCTGTGCCAGCAACTGTCAACCACCACAGTCCTCCCTCCTCTACCATCATCCTGTGCCAGCAACTGTCAACCACCACAGTCCTCCTCCTCCTCTACCATCATCCTGTGCCAGCAACTGTCAACCACCACAGTCCTCCTCCTCTACCATCATCCTGTGCCAGCAACTGTCAACCACCAGTCCTCCTCCTCCTCTACCATCATCCTGTGCCAGCAACTGTCAACCACCACAGTCCTCTCCTCCTCTACCATCATCCTGTGCCAGCAACTGTCAACCACCACAGTCCTCCTCCTCTCTACCATCATCCTGTGCCAGCAACTGTACACCACCAGTCCCTCTACCATCATCCTGTGCCCTCCTCCTCTACCATCATCCTGTGCCAGCAACTGTCAACCACCACAGTCCTCCTCCTCCTCTACCATCATCCTGTGCCAGCAACTGTCAACCACCAGTCCTCCTCCTCCTCTACCATCATCCTGTGCCTGCAACTGTCACATCATCCTGTGCCAGCAACTGTCCTCCTCCTCTACTATCATCCTGTGCCTGCAACTGTCAACCACCAGTCCCCTTCCTCTACCATCATCCTGTACTAGCAACTGTCAACCAACACATTCCTCCTCCTCCAGTCTTCCTGTGCCAGCAACTGTCAACCACCCCAGTCCTCCTCCTCCTCTACCATCATCCTGTGCCAGCAACTGTCAACCACCCCAGTCCTCCTCCTCCTCTACCATCATCCTGTGCCAGCAACTGTCAACCACCACAGTCCTCCTCCTCCTCTACCATCATCCTGTGCCAGCAACTGTCAACCCACAACTCCTCCTCCTCCTCTACACATCATCCTGTGCCAGCAACTGTCAACCACCACAGTCCTCCTCCTCTACCATCATCCTGTGCCCAGCAACTGTCCATCATCCTGTGCCAGCACTGTCCACAGTCCTCCTCCTCTCCTCCTCCTCTCTAACATCATCCTGTGCCAGCAACTGTCAACCACCACAGTCCTCCTCCTCCTCTACCATCATCCTGTGCCAGCAACTGTCAACCACCACAGTCCTCCTCCTCTACCATCATCCTGTGCCAGCAACTGTCAACCATCAGTCCTCCTCTACCATCATCCTGTGCCAGCAACTGTCACACCACAGTCCTCCTCCTCTACCATCATCCTGTGCCAGCAACTGTCAACCACACAGTCCTCCTCCTCCTCTACCATCATCCTGTGCCAGCAACTGTCAACCACCCAGTCCTCCTCCTCTACCATCATCCTGTGCCAGCAACTGTCAACCACCAGTCCCCTTCCTCTACCATCATCCTGTGCCAGCAACTGTCAACCACCACAGTCCTCCTCCTACCATCATCCTGTGCCAGCAACTGTCAACCACCACAGTCCTCCTCCTCCTCTACCATCATCCTGTGCCAGCAACTGTCAACCACCACAGTCCCCTCCTCCTCCTCTACCATCATCCTGTGCCAGCAACTGTCAACCACCACAGTCCTCCTCCTACCATCCTCCTCTACCATCATCCTGTCTACCATCATCCTGTGCCAACTGTCAACCACCACAGTCCTCCTCCTCTACCATCATCCTGTGCCAGCAACTGTCAACCACCAGTAGTCCTCCTCCTCCTCCTCCTCTACCATCATCCTGTGCCAGCAACTGTCAACAACCTCCTCAACCATCATCCTGTGCCAGCAACTGTCAACCACACCTCCTCCTCCTCTACCATCATCCTGTGCCAGCAACTGTCAACCACCACAGTCCTCCTCCCTCCTCTACCATCATCCTGTGCCAGCAACTGTCAACCACCACAGTTCTCCTCCTCTACCATCATCCTGTGCCTGCAAATGTCAACCACCAGTTACCCCCTCCTCGTCTACTATCATCCTGTGCCAGCAACTGTCAACCCAGTCCTCCTCTACCATCATCCTGTGCCAGCAACTGTCGACCACCACAGTCCCCGTCCTCTACCATCATCCTGTGCCTCTGTCAACCATCACCTTCCTCCTCCTCCTCCTCATCTACCATCATCCTGTGCCAGCAACTGTCAACCACCATAGTCCTCCTCCTCCTCTACCATCATCCTGTGCCAGCAACTGTCAACCACCACAGTCCTCCTCCCTCTACCATCATCCTGTGCCAGCAACTGTCAACCACCACAGTCCTCCTCCTCCTCTACCATCATCCTGTGCCAGCAACTGTCAACCACCACAGTCCTCCTCCTTCTCTACCATCATCCTGTGCCAGCAACTGTCCACCACCACAGTCCTCCTCCTCCTCCATCATCCTGTGCATCATCCTGTCAACCACAGTCCTCCTCTCTACCATCCAGCAACTGTCACCACCAGTCCTCCTCCTCTACTGTCCTGTGCCAGCAAACAGTCAACCACCACAGTCCTCCTCTCTACCATCATCCTGTGCCAGCAACTGTCAACCACCACAGTCCTCCTCTCCTCCTCTACCATCATCCTGTGCCAGCAACTGTCAACTGTCCACAGTCCTCCTCCTCCTCTACCATCATCCTGTGCCAGCAACTGTCAACCACACAGTCCTCCTCCTCCTCTACCATCATCCTGTGCCAGCAACTGTCAACCACCACAGTCCTCCTCCTCCTCTACCATCATCCTGTGCCAGCAACTGTCAACCACCACAGTCCTCCTCCTCCTCTACCATCATCCTGTGCCAGCAACTGTCAACCACAGTTATCAAAAAATCTATGTGGCTGAGTAGGCCTCACACACGATGGGAGAAGCTGTAATTCGGGCTTTGCCAGAATGTGTGCAGGAAGAACATAGCCAATGTGAAATGCACAAATATGCTAGCAAACTCTAGAAGTAAATGCGGTAATCTAACATTTAAAAAAAAGTCCTCCTCCCCTACATCGATCCTGGTACAAACGTCAAAAGACAGCGCTACATGAGTTGCTGGTACATGAATCTGGTTTCCTTTCAGCCAATGGACTGTCAATAACTAGGAAACCCTCCTACCTTCCATCGCGTGCTTACTTTCAAACACTACAGGGAAAGCCATCATGATGTGCCAAAAGGGTCATATCGCTGCCAATGTAGATAACCAAAATAATGTGATTACGAGTAAGCAGAGGCAACTACCATACAGAAATCTTTAAAGAACTTGAAAATGAAAGTAGATGAGGCTGGAAGCAACCGGCAAGAGACCGGGTTTCTTTCAGGCAGACCATGAAGAGATAACCGACCAAATATCGCAGGTGAACTTCTTATAAAGCAAAGTGCCTCTAGACGTCAATAAAAATGATATTCGTCAGGCTTGTGCCCAACTTGGGTACGTTTTTAAACAGACATGTTTAAGTCAGTAAGACACAAGAAAAGGTCCTGACTTTAGTCATCCTTTTACAGATGTCAACCAGCAGTGGATCTTGCTATGTTAAGTTATACTGTACAGTAGTGTACAAATGACATTATTATCCATTGCAGTATTTATTAAAATGTTTCGTCAACTGTCAAAACATGACTCCAAGGCCTTTGATTTGCCACAACAGTAAATTAAAAAGGGTCATTGTAAAGATAATCCTTTAACAGCCAAGGAAGACAAACATAACAAGGGCAGTAACTACTAAATTATCTTGAAGAAACTACTTTGTAATTCTGAAAATAAGTAAACAAATAAAACAAACATGAGGGGGGAAAAGGGGGGGGGGGGGGGGCATAATCCTTTCAAAGTTTTAAGTGAATTTGTTCAACTTCAATGCATAATAAAATGTCTGGGGACATGGTTGGCAATGAATAAAATAAGCTTTGTATGAGTACTTTTTAAAACGATAACTTTGCTGACCAACAATCCGAAGCATTACTATCTCCCATTACCAAGGGTGTTTTACGATGTTTTTTAAAACAACTGCTTTTCAAATTAAATTCATAATCCTTTTTTTTAAAGGTGTAGGGTATTGAAACTTTTGGAGGCCCATTAGGAATGGTTGCTACACAACCACCAAAAAAAAAAAAAAAGTTATGCAAATATGTCAAATGATCATGGCGGCCATCTTGGATTTGTTGGGCTATTTATAGAAATTTCAGGAGATATTTTAAAACCATAATCTTTTTTCACTTTTTAGTGAATTTGTTTGCCTCCTTCAATGCAATAAAATGTTGGGGACATGGTTGGCAATGCAATGAATAAATTAGCTTTGTATGAGTACTTTTTAAATGATTAACCAGATATTTCAACATTAAAATGAAACAAAAATTGAATAAACTAAAAAAAATTGTATGTTTTCTTTCTTGAGTGTATTGTGTTTATGTGGTATGTGTACAATGAGGATTTGTGAATGTTTGATTACAAAACACTTCTAACCTCTAGCAAAGTCAACTGAGCTACTTCATTCATTCACTGAAGTTGAAGCTGTAGCTGTAGAACTCTGCAAGAGTCTTTGTCGGGAACGTTGATAATCCTCAACTGTATGGTATAGCTTGAAACAGGGTGTCAAGCATAGAGGTGTATTGCAATCTGGGCAGTACATGCACAGTCTGGCTCCTTTTACCTGCAGCCTTACACACTTTACAGTCTGGTTTGTACTTTGGCTTTTCATATTTTTCAATAAAATGGCGTTCGGTAAGTCGTGATGTTGTGACTACCATGGTCTAGAAGGTATTACGTTGTGCCGAAGAACAGCAGGTCCGATAAGAGCAAGACTGACATCCTGCCTCAAACTTCTTAGCTGTTATCTTTTTTGTAGAGTTGACAGTGTTGTAGCTTATATTCCCCATTGACATCATCCAGTCTCAACTAAAAAATGATACAATGGCAGGTACCATTTATAGGATCTGTGTGGGTATGGGTAGTTTGCAGCAAGTTGGCCGAAGTGATCGACACCACCCATACTTTGGTTGTATTTTTCAGCCAGAACAGGCTGTGTTGATAATGTCTGCCCTCAGGAGCTCCCCTTTTTCTAACTGTCTTATCCATGACATCATTGGAGTGAACAGTAGAAATTAGGTTAACTCTCTTGGTATCGTGCCAGGTAACGGGCCAACATGCTTTTATCTTCTGTTACACAAAACACAGGATTATCTGCTTTTTTCAGTTTTAGCTGCTTTTTCTTTAACATCTCAGGAAAATGCTTCCTTCTTTCAGACACTGTGCCACATGCACCAATCTGCATTTCTTTTAGCTCTTGAAATAAAGCTGGGCTTGAATAAAAACTGTCACAGTACAGAATATGACCTTTAAATTCGTATCCATCAAGAAGGCGTTTTACCAGTGTGGAAGTCGTCCCGACACAACCTTCATTATTTGCCTTACCAGTATAAATCTCTAGTTTTAAACAATACTGAGTTTTAGCATCGGTAAGCACAAATAACTTAAATCCCCACTTGGTAGGCTTCGCTGGCAGGTACTGCTTGAAATATATTCTGCCTTTGAACCGCACCATTGATTCATCTATGGATAACTCACATCCAGGTGTGTAGTTTTCCCTGTATGTAGGCAATATGATGTCTAGTATCATCCTGAGTTTGAACAAGGGATCATACCCAGGCTGTCCTCTTTCATTTCTGACATCATTATTGTTGAAATGCAGATTTCTCCTGAAGCAGCTGGTATCTGTTTCGACTCATGGCCCTCGAATATGCTGTTTCATTCAGCCAAAAATTCTTAGACCTAGTCTGAAACTGCTGTTTACAGCACATTCCCATACCAATATGAAGGCCTATACATGCAGAAATTTCAACTGCATCAGTGTTATCCCAAGTGAGTTTTTTTGTACTTGGCACTTCCAGTGTACTGAGACAGGTGATTTTCACCATACCTGTTGACTTCACGTGTGATCAAATCTATGGCAGTGTCAGGGAAAAAAATTTTTGAAAAAATTAATCGGCAAAAATCCAGTTGTGTCTGACATAAACACACCTTGTTGTTCTTGGTATGGAGGAAGATTGTCAATCTCAACAAGTTCATTTTCAGCAGCCTTTCTCCATTTCCAAACGACATTTTCAGCTGTAGAATATTTTGGTCTCTTGTGCCACGCCCACTTCTATCAACAGAAGTGCCTACATCACCTGCCTCATCAATTCCATCATCGCTGTCGCTACTTTTTAGTTGCGATATTGTCCACTGGTGCATCTCTACTAAGCCAGGAATCATCGCTTTCAGCACCACAATCACTTGCAGAGTCAGAATCGTCTCTGTTACAGGTCTGGGTTTCATCATCAGACATGATGAAAAGGCTGTATACGCACTTGACACAAAAACTGAAAAAAACGCCATGACTCTAATCGATATGAATCGAAAGTTTGGCCATCTTGGAAATTAGAATTTAATGCAGTTTAATTCAAAAACTATCGGTAGGTAAGACAAGTCGCTAATTAATCAACCAGGGGAATGGCCGAAAGTTCGAAGTTGGTCAGCAAAGGAATCTCGGAGAATATAATGAACAACACTTATTAATGAAGTTGCTTCATTATATTCTCCGAAAAAGTAGAAAAGGCAATTTGTAAGTTATGGTTTCTAACTCATCAGTAGCTTTAGGGATAGTGAAACATATCAGATGATTTTTGGTCTGATAAGCACAACAGACGATCGTCGAAGTTGGTCATCAGCAGGATATGGCCGGAAAGGCAGCACAGAGGGTCAAAGTGCAGTCTGTGCATGTTCGGGTATATTATACTAATGGATTTTAAGAATAATCACAGCTTAATGAAGTGTTCGGCTTCATTTATATTCTCCGATTGGCTGGTCGTTAGAAAAGGCAATTTGTAAGTTATGTGTTTCTATTCTCATGCAGTAGCTTTACTTTTTTTTAAAGTGAATAATCAATCACAAAGTACTATAGATTTTTTACATTCACCGATATGAATGTAAAAGTGAATCGGCCGTGTGTAAGATACTTATATATAGTTAGTGCAAAAAAGGAATTTATAATTTACACTGTCAACAAACGCTCAGATGTGCCGATCTATTTTATCCCCCACCCTCTACCCATCCTCCCCTCTTCTCCCCCTCCCTCCTCTGGCTTCATATAATGTATCCCCCCCTCCCTCTACCCCCCCTCCCTCTACCCCTCCCTCCCTCTACCCCTCTCCCCCCTCCCTCCCTCTACCCCTCCCCTCTCCCCCTCCCCTCTCCCTCTACCCCCCTCTACCCCTCCCCTCCCCTCTACCTCTACCCCTCCCCCCTCTGGCTTCATATAATGTATCCCTCCCTCCCTCTACCCCCCTCCCTCTACCCCTCCCTCCCTCTACCCCCCTCCCTCTACCCCCCCTCCTTCTACCCCTCCCCCCCTCTACCCCTCCCTCTACCCCTCCCCCTCCCTCTACCCGTCCCTCTACCCCTCCCCCCCTCTACAGCTGTAGTTACAACCCAACAGGTGTAGCAACCCTTGCCTGTGAGATTCAACTAATCTGAGGCTATGATAACTTGCACACACTAATGATGAAATATTCGGACACAAAATGTCCATATAAATAATAATAATTATGTTGCCACTGGGGACAAGTTTAGATAAATAATTACTTTCACTCTCAATATCACTACTAAAGTCATTGGAACACCTTTGTTTATCCTCTAGATTTTCATTCATAATAGTGTCCATAAACAGAGGTAGTGGGCGTGGCACCAACATTTTCTGAAATTACTAAAATCTTATTTTCTTTCTCAGAAACTGGACAAGTGTCAGCAGTGTCACTGCTTGAAACTGAAATATGAGGGTGTAAAAGCAAAAATATGATATTTTTCACATTTCTAGCCACTGCTCCAAAAAAAAGACCCTTCTCCACGTGCGGAGAATACTTCTTCTTCACTCCATTGTTTCCTTCTCTTTCTATTGGAGCTGGGAGTATTCCCATACACACACATCTGGATAGATCCCTGCCAGTGCTCCAGAGTTAATGCGCTGGGCTGAGATTGTCTTTGACTTATCAAAGAAGACATCCCCTAACTGTGGTTATCTAAATGTAAATAATGCTAACAAACTAAACAGATACCAGATTAAACTCTAGCCAACATGAACCAGAGGCTATCTAGCAAACTTGCATTGACCCAGCACAAGCACCTTGCCCTTGATGCCGCAATCTTGCTCTTGTCCATGCGGTCTCGATGCCGCACAATCTTGCTCTTTTCCATGTGGTCTTGATGCCGCACAATCTTGCTCTTATCCATGTGGTCTTGATGCCGCACAATCTTGCTCTTGTCCATGCGGTCTTGATGTCACACAATCTTGCTCTTGTCCTCCATGCGGCCGAGCTTTCATGTCATGCTGGATGACCTAGTTGCCAAACTGGTCCTGCACCAGATGCTCTGCATGCTCATCCAGGACTGGGGTGGTCTGCTCCAGGGTGTAGTGCTCCGGCATGCGCTGGATCACCCGACAGCCGTTGGGATCTTGACAAATGGAATAGCTGGGGAGAGTGAAGACATGCTTAGACATGCATGAATAGCTTAAAATATTCTGATGTAACCACAATGAATGCCGGTTTCAATGTACTTATTGCAGTCTCCATGTTGTGAAAAATGTGTGTCGAATCAAGTCACCAAGGAATATGTCTGGAAATTCAACGATCGTCAAAGTTGGTCAGCAAAGTGTTAAGACAGAAAATCACAAGTAAAGGACCCTTTCTGAGGCCATCAAGCACACTGTGCAGATAGTTCTAGACCCATATTTTATAGACCAATCAGCACTCTGTATGTGATGTGGTCAAGAGCATGCCGGCCGCCTTTATTTCCCAGGACTTGACCTGGTACTCATTTTAGGCTGGGTCAGCCTGAGTCAAGATAATTTATTTTTTTCAATTCGGCAACATGTGGATTTCAACAGACAACCTTCGGGCCACAAGTGTGCATCTATCCCCTTCACCACTCAAGAAAATGACAGCAATTGTGCCAAAATAAGATCTAAATTTGGAAGGGGGGGGGGGGGGGGGGGGGGTCTGATATCTTCTTAGTGTAGATCAGGCTAAGTAACAAGGCAAGGCAGTTTGAGCTGCCAGTGTGGGACTGAGCACCAGTGTAGGACTGAGCACCAGTGTAGGACTGAGCACCAGTGTGGGACTGAGCACCAGTGTAGGACTGAGCACCAGTGTGGGACTGAGCACCAGTGTGGGACTGAGCACCAGTGTGGGACTGAGCACCAGTGTGGGACTGAGCACCAGTGTGGGACTGAGCACCAGTGTGGGACTGAGCACCAGTGTGGGACTGAGCACCTGTGTAGGACTGAGCACCTGTGTGGGACTGAGCACCAGTGTGGGACTGAGCACCAGTGTGGGACTGAGCACCAGTGTGGGACTGAGCACCAGTGTAGTCTGAACACTAGTGTGGGACTGGACAGCATAGTACAGGACTGGACAGCATAGTGCAGGAGTGGATACAAGTTCAAGACTGGACACTATATTGCCACCTACTGGCAAGAAACAATTTTAGCCATGCCACTTCATGGCTTCCATCAAAGGGTTGGGGAGATATCAGGATCTTCAGTGTGGTCTGTCCAGTCAGGATCTTCGGTGTGGTCTGTCCAGTCAGGATCTTCGGTGTGGTCTGTCCAGTCAGGATCTTCGGTGTGGTCTGTCCAGTCAGGATCTTCGGTGTGGTCTGTCCAGTCAAGATCTTCGGTGTGGTCTGTCCAGTCAGGATCTTCGGTGTGGTCTGTCCAGTCAGGATCTTCAGTGTGGTCTGTCCAGTCAGGATCTTCAGTGTGGTCTGTCCAGTCAGGATCTTCAGTGTGGTCTGTCCAGTCAGGATCTTTAGTGTGGTCTTTCCAAAGTGTTCTATAAGCTGGTCATTTCTTTAACCCTTTCGCGTTGCTACGTTCCCCGGCGATAGAAAAAAAGTCTCTGCTGTGCCCAATACTGTGCTAAGCAATGTGGAAAAAAAGTCTCGGCTGTGAGGGCTGGTTGGTCCGAGTGGTGGCAAGTCAGAGGCACGATGGTGGCCCACAAACTTGACTTCGCCCCCCCCCCCCCCTTTCTGAGGGTGGGGGGGGGGGGAGTGGAAAATTAATGGGAAGAACTGTTCCCAGTCCGTATCCCAGAATTTGATTGACAAACCTACCACGGCTCCCACTTTAATCATAGTTATTTTAAGTCACCATGTTATTACATACCAAAATAATAATAATTATAATACTTGAGTCATCCATTGCTGAAAAGTAGCAGAAACCGAAAAAAAAAAATTTACAATAATAAAAAAATCAAAAAAATCTGGGGTTGAACACACGACCCTCTGATTGTAAGGCTGACGTGATACCAATGATTTGTGCAGACTATCAATAATGTTTCTATGTAACCAGCAAAAGACTGGAATCTACATGAAACTCCTCTCTATGACACTTAGCATAAACAGCTGGACAAAAAAAGAAATTAAGGCTTTGCTGAAAGACTATTAGGCCACAAGATGCAGTTATCACAGCCAAGCTGTAAACAACAGAATGTGCCAACCGCCCTCTTTTGAGGGTAAATTAAGAACTAATTTTCCCTGTTAAATATCTGAACTATTTAAGTACAAACCCGACTTAAGGAAGTTCAATATCCATTTATGTGCACAAAGTGTATACAAATCTCACATACCTGGCCCTTTAAAGCATCAGAAATAAACTGCAGGTCCCCACTTTCAATAAAGTTCAGGACATCATGGCTTCCACTGGTCATCCAGCACTTGACAATCGCCGCCTGTAAGAACAGTTTCTGCAAGCATTATTTCAGATTTAGCCAACAGGTACAAATTATGTACAGGGTCTCTTGACACTATTTTCACAAACAGGTCATAAAAACTAAATTTTAAAAGTTTCAGTCTATAAATGTACAATTATTGCACATAATGTAACAAATACATATGTATACTGCATCAATTCCAGGAAGCTTTTAACCCCACAATGTAGTTATTTTACTTTACATGTTTACTGTTGTATTGTCATAAATGTGGGCTGTCGAAAGTTGAGAAGGTTACATCTTTCAGTACTAGACAAGCATCACTTTAACTCACTGATTCATAAGTGTTTGTGGCCTACAGTTATAATGTTTAGATCTAGAGGAGTTATAACAACAACATCAAGGGACAACAGGAGTTAAGATAACATCTTGGATAGCATTGTCTCTTATAACAGCTTCTTCTTATAGTCCATGTGGTGTGGCTTTGGAAGTCAGGTCAATTCAAAATATCATGTACCTTCAATCACTTCTGACACAGATGATATTCCTTGCCATGATGTCAAACTGCCAAGCATTTCCCCTTTTGATTTCCATCAGCCTCTTTTACTCTCCAACGTTCCGACAATTATGATGCACTCGCTTTCTCAGGACACAACTAATAAATGTAGATTGTCTCCTCCTGACTTAGGCCCTGGTTCTCTGTGTGAGTCAGCTTCCCTTAAGACATTACTCTTATCTGTCTGTCCAGGGTGTTCTTATCACTGTCTACAAAACCAACAACTAAATCAATTTCCACTCATCTATAAAGGCAACACAGAAGGACATGTTTTAGAAAATCATTATATGAGGCCCAGCTTTTCAAACAGTGGTAACAGTGTGTCAGCTGTAGCGTGTGAGTGTGTGTCACAATTGCTGGTATCTAATTTGTTTTCTTATTGTTAAGTCATAAATTATAACAATGATAATCTTAGAAATAATTGTTATACAAATGAAAGGTTTGCATGAGATAGGTTATGCTGTGAAACATTTCCTCATTATAATTTGTATTTGAATCAATCTCTTTTAAGGGGTTAGCTTAACCTCTGGTTGACTAAATTATTGTGTATGGAAGAAAATTGTGGATGTTCATGCACTTCTGAATTTCAGTCTTGCTACAAAACCAGGATTCTGCATGCATATCTGCTTGACAAATCTGCTTGTTTGTATGCAGACTGACTGTTGCCTGCTTTCATGCCTGGCCACTTGAGCCAACTGTGAGCTGCAAAACTGGTGTGGGGTTGTTAGTTTGGCACATCTGACAGCTGCCTTATGCATTTACCTTTGAGTGTACAAGCTTCAAATGTTGGCTGGCAGTTTTTGACTAGCTTTGAAATGTAGTGAAGGAAATTGTGATTTCAACTGGCACAGGAATGGAACACTCATGGGGGTAAACCATCTGCTATAATGTTAGAACCTCAACTATGTTGCAGACATTTCATTTTTTGTGGTTTGTCTTTTTCCTTCTGTTAATGTCCACGATTGGCACTGGCAATACAATATTGGTAAAAACTACTGAACAATACTCCCTTGATAAAATATGCATTCAGACATTAAACACAGCATAAAACAAACAACCAGCTAAACATACCTGCATGTCTGGGATGGATTCCAGCTCCTTCTGAATCACACAGCAAGCGTACATCAAAGCCAAGGGAAGCGAAGAACCTCAAACTTTGTGCCAAGCTGCTTCTACTTGGGCATTCCAAACTTGAAAAACTGGAGGATGTAGTTACCAAACACATCAGTCAATTGAGAGTAGGCAGCAGAGGGGATCTAGCGACAAACCATGCCTTTTTCCTGTGGGGTGGCTCGCTCCAATCACTGGCATAAATCTGAGTTACAAGCATAAACATAATTAAAATGAATGGTATTAATCAAGAGGGTTTAAAAGAAAACTTAGGTGTGATATACATTACAATAACCATGCAAGTGACTGTTGAGGGTGTCAAGAATGTCAAGCACTTGACATAGTGATTGATGCTAAATGCTTTAAAATTGTCGCTTTTTTGACATGCACCAAAGAGCGGCTTTCTGTTAAAAGTTGAAGCCCCCTCCTGGGTAAACAAAAGGTATACAGAAAGAACAAGAGTGAAGTAAGAAGAGAAGCTGTGAGGAAAAGGGGGGGGGGGAACAGGGAAAAAGATTTCACCAATGTCTGTAACCTTTTTACTTGTGCCTCATCTTTTTCACAGCTGGTGTTAATGTTTCTAGTTGAACAGTTCTACCTGCTGTTCTGGCTACATCAACCATAGACACATTGTACTGCTGAACAGTTTCTCTGACAATTTCACCAATCTTGTTTTTGGTGAGCCTTGTGCTCTGTGCCCCTCTTCTCTGTTGGTGTTGTCTTCTTGTGTTCGCTTTCTGATTTACACCGACAGACAGGTTCTTGTGATAAACTTGACTGTTTTAATGAGTTCATTTTTAGTCCCATACAACTTTGTGTACAGTGGTGACTCACTGGGCCAGTATTCCTTTCTTAATGGGCTGAACAAGGGACAGTCTTGCAGGACATGTTCTGTAGTCTGCACACATAGCCCACAAGGGCAAAAAGGTGAACTACTTAGACGAAGCCTGTGCATATGCTGGTTAAGTTTGTTATGTCCTGTCCTGAGACGTAGGACAATGACCTGCCCATGCCGGTCAAGTAAGTGGTAGTCATCTCTGGCCAGACTATGTTCACTTCTGATAGCCTGGATGGCCCTTTTCTTCTCATAGTATGTTACTGCATTCTCTTCTTGGTCACATTCTGCCCCTTTTTTAGCAAGTTTATCTGCGGTTTCGTTTCCTGGTATACCACAGTGGGATGGCACCCACTGGAGTACAGTACACTTTTGGGCAGCCACCTTGCCAAGTTTAGATCTCAAGTGAGGGAGTTTGCCACTCTTGAGGGCTTGAAGCACTGAAAGCGCATCTGTGAATATAACCACTTGGTGGCAGTCAGAACTGGTGTTGTGTAACATTTCGACAGCCTGCTCTAGTGCTACAATCTCTGCTGTGTAGTTGGAACAGAATTTACCAGTGGGTATCCACTTTGTGTGGCGGTGGTTGCCTGGGTATGTAATAAAGACTCCAGCACCCCCATTTTTAACCGCGCTGGTTGCTGATCCATCTGTGTAAATATGTATCCATGACTGTTCGGGATAGTTTTCATGAATCATGCTAAGAGCAGCTGTTCGTTTTTGAAGATCATTGGACTCATCTCCAGTTGTGAATCCATTGACTGAAGTCATTATCTGTATTGTATCACTGACTTGCTCCCAAGGTACAGGGTATAGGGTAGGTTTCAGCGGTGTTGTTCTAATAGGTAGATCAGCTTGGTACTGTCTTCTAAGTCTTTTCCCCCGATGGACAAAGCTGCTACGTTTGAGACGCCCTAATGCCAGATCATCTAACCTTTTATTCATTGGGTGTGACTGCATACTATTAAACTTCTCCATCTGGATCATAGTTTTAGTGTCTCTTCTATAGGACAATGTCTGCATTGCAGTTATTTTCTGCATCTTCAGGATTGGTGCAGTTTTCATGGATCCTGTGATGAGTCTAAGAGCTTGATTTTGCACTCTGTCTAACGATTGTAGGTGGGAATTAGCAGCTGTTGACCATGCTGTTGCACCAAACTCCAAGTGGGGTCTTATCGCTCCATTATAAACTTTCTTTAGGGTTTTTCCATTTGCTCCCCATCCTGTACCTGCCAATTTTCTAAGTAGGCCTAGTCGTCTCCTGGCCTTCCCTTCTACATTTTCTATATGTTGGTGTTGTGCCTTGCATGATCAGTATATATTTGCTGCAATAATAATCCACTGCCAGGCTGGCTTGTTAGGATGTTTTAGGGTGACCTGAGATGGCCTCCATGGTTACCATGAAGATTACCTGGCACAAGCCGCCCAGTTAGTCAATATCTACCCCTAATATTAATTTTTTAAACACTTAAAATACTGACAAACTGTGTCTGCATGTTTTGAGGTATTCATTACTCTTATTATTTTAAAATATTTGAGTTCCCAATTGTTTGTAACCATCATCATCTAGTACCTTGTCAGCTTCTTCACATATTGTTAACACTGACTGACAGAATGTATAAATTCAGGTCCAGACCTTGTCTCTGCCAGGGTAAGATGAAAGACTAAAGAAACAATTTTTTTTCTCCCCTCAGCTTTTCCCTATAAATCTTTCCAGCTGTTACAATATATACCAGTGTTTCCCTTCAGCATTTCTCACATTTTAGCTAATCTTCTTTATTCACCAGCTGTAAGGTCCGGCACAAACAACGGGTTGTTCATCCGTTTAGAATGGCTTTGTTCCAGACCTGAGTTTTGCTTGTACATTCATTTTACTGGTTTAGTTGTGTGCAGCTGGTTGTTCCCTGTCGCTAGAGCAGATGCACTCAGACTTCAACGGAAGTCCCCTTTAGTCGACTCCTACAACTTACTTGGGGAGGCAGTGGGACATCTATTTTTGTTTTAGACCACAATGGGGCCTAGGAAACCACACAATGTAGCTAAATCATCATCACTAACTTCACTTTTCACCACAGAGGTCTGGGAAGGAACAATTTAGGATCCAGCTATCAGTGAATGGCCCTGGCTATTGTCAGTACTGGCATTATCAGTGTGGTGATGAAAGTCACCTTGGTGTTATGGGCTCCCAGGTCCACCCAGCCTTGAGTGTAAGAAATAGAACTATTGTGCCCATACACTGACAGTGAAGCATGGTTTATGGACCACATTCACACTGGAAGAGGCTGGGAACTGGTATATTTATCAGTTCTATTTTTGGCACCTAGTTTTCTTTCTTCTCCCCCCCCCCCCCCCCCCTACAATCTCTTGCTTTATGTCTGCCTCTCTCTGTCACTTACTCTCTGGATACCTCCCACACATTTTCTTGATCTGCCTTTTTTATTTGTCGTTGGTTCTCTCCCTCTGTATGTTTGCCTCTATATGGTACCGCTGTCTCTCCGTTCTGCATAAATCTCCTTCTGCTTTCATCTTATTCTCTGCCTTGATCCCCCTCCAACTCTCTTAAATTTTTCCCTCCTCCTCCTCCTCTCTTGATCTGCCCAAGTCCTGTCAGTCCCTTTTCTGCTTTTAGCTATCCTCCGAATAACAGTCCCAAATTATTGAGGCTAAAAATATACCCTAAAAGGGCCTCAGTCACATGTAAATTGCTGACCTCTTCCAGCGACTACACAGCATACAGTGAAAAAGCTTCCGCCAAGTTAAAGTCACTGCCGAGAGTATCTCCCCCACCGTTACGCGCTGAGCATGGCTAAACTAGGTGGCTGGGACTCACGAGCAGCAGCTACCACATCTCATGCAGCTTCTTCCATTTTATGTGCTTGTGAGTCCCAGCCATCCAGTTTAGCCCCACACGTAGCGGCGCAGGAGATACTCTTGGCAGAATGCTATGTAGTCGCAGGAACAGGTCGGCAATTTATGTGTGACTGAGGCCCTGTTAGGGTATATTTTTAGCCTCAATAATTTGGGACCATTATTCGGAGGATAACCCTGCTTTTGTCTACCTTGCACTCTCTCGGCCACATCATCTGTCTCCATCCCTCCATGTATAGCAGACAGGACTTCAGTCTGCTGTACAAAAGCCGACCTACCAGTTTAACCAAAAATTCTATCAGGAAATGAGCTGAGACGTAGAGGTGGCCAACACATTCAATTAATTCCCAATGGGCTATACTGCTATACAAGTGGTGGTGCAAAGTTTCAACAATTATTTGTTTTAAAAACTGCAACAACAGAAATTACAAATATATTTGGACTGATTCTGCAGTGCCAGCTTATTTGAGGATGTGACTGGAGGAAGCTGTCTACTAAAGGACTTCAGAAACAACCGTATCCCTATCTTGACACTCTGTGAAGGACACGGTCAGCCATGCTGCCGAGTTCTCAAGGATCAGCTATATTAAGGACTGTATGCCCATGCATGTGACACCAGGGCTAGTGTTCCATAGAGAAAATATAAATCACCAAACACCCCGTTTAGATAACAGAGAAGACACGCAGAGGCTTGCAACGATGTAATTATTACACTATCCCAAATACCAGTATTTAGTAAATAAATGATGTTATGATGACAAAAGACATACATTTTTTTTAAATTTCACCTTGCTAACTTCTATGTTAATGTTAATGAATGTTACATTATTTTTTTAACATACGTTGTCGGGGATACGCCCCTTTTTACAGAATGCTGGGACTGCCTAGTTACGGGACGGACTTCCTGTCCCCGAATTTTAAGCGTTCCTTTACTAGTCACTATAAAAACCCGAGTCACTCGTTACTAGCTGTTCACAGACAGATCATTCTCCAGAGATCCCATAGCCGCCAGATCAGTACAGCCTATTCACTTGCCTGACAAAATGAGCAAAGCCAAGAAACCAGCGAAGGCCGCCTCACCAAGGAAGCCAGTCCCGGCAGCACCAGAAGTCGCAGCCTCAGACGAACAGAGCCAGGAGCTAATCACCCAAAGACCGGTCAGCCCTACTCCAGAAGTCAGTGTCGCAGCAGCAACCATCATTACCTCAGAAGCCGAGAAACCACCCCAGCCATCAAAATCCAATGCCACCGACGCCCCAGTCATTCATGAGGCCACCGACGATCTCAAGCACCCAAGGGAGGACTCAGCAGCAGGGTAACTACCAAACAGATATCCTGCAGTGCGCTCGGTGCAATAGGGCGTGGCACACTGCCTCGACCTGTCGCAGCGGGCCCACTTGTCGTTACTGTGCTAAGGCGCACGACTTCAAAGAGTGCCCCCTAGCCAAAGTTGATCAAGATTTTAAAAAACCTAACACGAACAGAAGGTGCTCAAACTGTTCAGGACCACATAGCGCCAGATACCAGGGCTGCCCCTACTTGAAAGATTGCAAAAGGCGACCCACCCAGCCAAGCGCAGCAAGACCAAACTACAGAGCCAGACCAGCCGATAAAGACGACGATTTAGCGCAACAACTGACTGAAATCCGGAATGAAATCTGTACGATCAACAGGCAAAAAGTAACCAGAGAGGAAGCCACCTCGGACAGAATCGAGATGCTAGGCCTCATCTCCCAAACATTGGACGAACTAAAAGCACAGAGGGCAGACAAACATTCAGAAGCGGCCCGAACAAACACCAGACTACTGGCCGAAATAACAGCGGCGACCACAAAAATGGAAGACCTACTAGCACAAATCAAAGCAGCACAAGTCCAAGAGGTAACTCGGCGTCAAGCAGAAAGAGAGGAACATCAGAGAGAGATGGCCGCTCTCAAAGAAGCCCGTGAGACGATGTACGAAAAAATCACTCAACTGCTAGAGGTGAAAGCTGAAGCAGACGCTGCAATGATGGCAGTCATCATGGAGAAAACCCGGCAGAGAGAGAATGCGGAACAGGAGACAAACATACAAGAAACTCTCAAAGAAGCTGTAAACGAAATAAAAAATCTCATAGAAACACAGCTAATGCAAGAGCAAGGATCCGACCCAGAATACCAAGACCCAGATCAAGATTTGGAGGAAGAAGAAGCCGATCACCCAGAATCCGAAAATCGAGTCTTCGAAATGCCAGCCGTCGTACCCGACGACGAACTAACTCCAGCCTACATCGACGATCTGGTGAGCCGAGTGAACGAATGGATTAAACCAAGCAGAGGAGAGTGGAAAGGGCCCCACGGGTGGGAAATCGTCCGCTACGACTCGGCATCTGACTTCAATGACCCAGAAAGATTACACCCGGGCCTGCTGGAGTACAAAATCAATCTAATCCAAGAGATGGCAAGAGCCCACCAAATCATCAGTGCGAGAGCCGAGCCTAAACAAAACAACCGCCGCAACCAATACCACAAGAAACGCTAACAATCCAGAGGCGACCCGGACAGACAGACCCAGCAGAAACCAGCGACCAATTGAATCCAGCTTAGCCGCCACGACAGCCCACCAAACTAGTCCAACCGGCATGACGAAGTCAGCAACCATCCAGAACCGACCTAGCCGCCATAACACTGTCCAAACCCTGCTCACCGGACCGGACCACTCGCGCAAAACCAGTCAGCCAAAACCGCTCTACAGCCAGATACAATCCCACTCTCCTCCGTACCAGGCCGCGCCCAGCACTCCCTAATTGTCCTTACCAGGACTTTTAGTTCTCCCCTCCCAATGAAGCCTACTCACACCAACCGAAAGGAACAGCACAAGCACGGATAGCGGAACTCAAGGCGCAACCACACGCCTCCACGAAACAAAGCGACCTAGAGTCAACAATCAAACAAGGAGCAGACTGAAAAAGTCTAGGAGATTTATTATTTTTGTTTTCCACAAACTTCAACTTCGGCGACTGTGATCAACACGCCACAAAAGGCTAGAAACAAAAACTGCTCACAAAAAACGGACTCAAATATAAAGTAGGCCCCTAGGTCAACTTTGAAGAGTCCCAGTTTATTACTTTTTTTTCTTATATCAAGCAAGCAAGTTACTAGCTGTTCAGAAACGAACGCAAACACACTTGATCGCTTCAGTAGAGGTCAGATTGCCGAACAGCACATGTTTTAGAAAAGACATTCGCTCCGTGAAAAATATTTCTTCATTTGAATTACGGGAAGTTAGGTTCTTTAATAACTCTTTTTTTAGGCATTGTACAATCTCTATTGTGGTATAAATGAATTCTGCGTCCATTTTTACATACAGTTGTGAAGTTTGAGATAGAAATGACGTTAATGTTTTCAGATATAAATTTTTTTCGCGATTAAGTCTTTCAGAATTAGTTGAATTAATAAGGTTGAAACAAAATGGCGGACGGCATGCTAAAAAAATCGTGTCTATTTTATATTGATAATGCTTATTATCAGGGCAAATTAATGTTCAAATAATACAATTTAAAGTTGAAATAGTAATTTATCTTTGTGGTTTTATTGCCTCTGATAAATTTAAATAGCTCAAAATATTATAATGACTAGTTTTATGACACACCTAATGGCTGATTAATTTTCTCAGTTTTGCTTTGAGGCTGAACACAGATGATGCATTAATAAAACAAATTGATGCAAATCAGTGAATGTTACAGTGCTAATGTTATATTTTTTCAAATCTGTAGCCAATTTAGTGTTTATTAAGGCATAAATTATTATTTAATTTGACAAATTCTTTGTTTGAGATTATTTTTACCTGTTGACCCCCCACACTCAGAATTTCACCGATGGTGGGGCGATGGCAGCCACATGTGTGGACTTCTTGATATTTCTTAAATAATAATCTTACTAATACTATTATTTTCTATTTAATAATTTATCAAATAAAGGGAATTAGAATAAATCAGTAATATATTATTAGTTAATTTATTAAAATCATTTTTTTATGAGAAAAAAAAAAAAATAAAGCAGTAAAATAAAATCAATAAATTATTAGTTAGTATAAATTATACTATTATTTATTGATTTTTTTCTATAGTATAGGCCATACACAAATCTGCCATAAATGAATTTTAAAAAAAATGTTTGTGTTAGTAATACTGAGTGAATTCTTAAATGAAATGGTTGAATTTAAATTTAAAAAAAAACATTTTTGCTTTGCCCGAGGGATCCATTCCATGCTCAGAAAATTAATTTCTTTCCCCACATCTTGAGCATTTAAAAAGAAACTGTAATGTCAGATAATATATACTAGCTAGCAAACAGATCACATGAGTCATAGTGACTCATAGATACGTTAATTTATAAAGTAGAATGTACTATTGACTCTTACCTTATGAAACACTGCTCCGTGAAAACACAACATAAATCCAAAGTGAATCACAAAGGAACTTATTTAATAATTTTACTCCATGAAAACATAGCACTGAATCACAAATTAGATATGAGTGAATACTTTAGAATATTTTGAACAAATAAATAAAATATTGAGCAGTGACTGGTTAAGAAGAGGGGGACTCTCTGGTGAAATGCACTCATTATCAATAAAATGAAAGAATAACTTGCGAAGACTGAAAAAGGGATTATGTTAAATCAGTAAGAAGAGTGCATATTTTCACTTCGTTATCAAACAATATGGGGGTCTCCGTAGCAAAGTGGTCAAGCCGTTAACCTCACACTTGGAAGGTTGCGGTGCGTTTTTACAGCTGCGTTGTTCAACTCAAAAATGAATTTTTTGGGTTAACGGGGATCTCTGAGGACTGTTGCTGGAGCTACGGTATTCAGGCTTCGTGCTAAGCTCTCGGCATGCGGCTAGCTATTCACGGTTATGTGGAGAAAGACCAATCCATATGAAACCAGTAACGATGCAATGACGTCAATCCACTCACTGTTGAACATTTTTTAACTTTAACAGTGGAATAATAAGCAAAGCCAATTTTGGTCAGATGTGCACACACACACACACACAAAAGTGACAGTATGAGAAAAAGCATTTTTCAACAAATAGGAAGAGATACATCATAACACAGAGAATCGTTACAAAAGTATGCATATTATAGTATACGTCTTGCAAGACACTGGATAATAATCATTAATTCATAAGGTATTTAATTAATAATACTGATAATTTGACCCATTTTTCTTTGTTAATTAGATTTGCATTACATTATATTTTTTAAAAAGCAACAACTTTAGTTAGAGCTTGCTGCCCTGAATGCAATGATATATGGTTGCTAAGGGGTTCAGCAAAAAACATAAGAGGTGTAGACATAAAACATACAAATGTTGTCACTTTAGGTCCAGTTTTCACTTGGGAACAGGCCGCCATCTTGTTTCTGTTTTTTTCTATTATAATTTTTGGGAGCACTTTCCGTCACTAAAATGTGAATATCTCCGCTTAGAACTGACATACAGACTTCATTGAGGTACCGTTGAACTCTGTTTTTTAACCTCTAAGCAGCTATCATGGTTTAAAAGCAAAAGGCCCAAAAAATAAATTTTGACTAAACACCCTTCGTTTTCGGTGACCCTGGACTTCTTCAAATGAGTCAGTTTACTGAATGAGTGACTGTCAAGCTGAAGAAAGATCGGATCTTGTTGAAGATTGTTGTGGTTTGTTGGAAGGAGGATTCCAATTCGTTGTAGACCCGACCACATTTGATCTGCTGCTTGACGAGGAACTAGCAGACGACAGTTCACTCAATCAATGGAGAAGGGCCCGCCACAACAGTCACGTGACCAGTGTTGCCACTTTTCTTTGATATAAAAAAACATCCAAAACGGAGTCAAAAAATATCTAAAACATTTAAATTTGCGTGGAAAACATCTAGAAAAAACACTCAAATAGAAAGAGCCACAAATTACAAAGCAATTGATATGACTTACCTTATAGAATCATGTCCTCATCTTTACTGGTCTGTCTTACAAGATCCACAGGATAAACTTAGCTTGGATGATCTTCTACTTCTTCTTTCGTTCGTCTGAAATAAGTTGTCTATATCAGCAATTTTGTCTCTTGAATAAATTTCACTGTTGTTAATTCGTTCAGTGGTCCATAGAGTTTACGTTCCACTGTTATTCGTTCTGGCCAAAAGGTTTGCCTCAATGTGTCAAATTCAGTGCAGTCCTGGAGTACATGCTCTGCTTTCTGGGGCACCTTTCCACAAGTGCACATGGCTGATACGCCTATCTTGAATTTTGTAAATATGTGGTTACGTAATCGGTTGTGCCCTGTTCTGAGGCGGAGGATAATGACTTGTTCTGATCTGTCCATAAAAAATAGTCGTCTTGTGCTGGGGCTGGTGGTTTCCCGATTGATTTAATGATTCTTTTCTTTTGATGGTATGTGACTGGTACATCCAGCTGCACTTTTTGTTGCACCTTCCCCTGCCAGTTGATCAGCTTTCTCATTTCCAGGCACTCCACAATGTGATGGTATCCACTGCATTACAACTCTTCGCTGAAGGCTAAGTTGTGTCAGCAGTGTTTGCAATTCTGGTAGTTCCCTAGACCGGAGTACTGATTTTGCACCTGTCAGCATTACTACATACTGGGAGCCAAGATTGGTATTTAGCAGTTTCTCTGTTGCTATCTTGATAGCCTGAGTTTCTGCATCATAGTTATGGCAGTACTTTCCGGTTGGTACGCTGGACTTATCCCTAGTACCATCTGGGAATTCTATGTACACTCCAGCACCACCATTTCCAACTGCACTTTCTGCAGATATATCTGTATAGACTCTGATCCATTGTTCTTGTAGGTATTCTTCATCAATATAACTGAGAGTGGTCATTCTGCGTTGTACACTATCTTGTTCTTTCTTGTCAAATATTCCTTTCACATTTGTCTGGATTTGAACTGTTAGTTTGCATTTCTCTCTCCATGGGGTTTGTTCTGGAATACTGTTAAGTGGGCAACCAATTTCTGGAAGGCTATTAGTTTGTCTACAGATTCTTTTTGCTTAATGTATAAAGCTGCTTCTTTTTAACCCAAGGCTAGGTTCTGAAATCTATTTTTCATGGGGTGATCTGGCATACTGAGGAACTTTTCAGCTCATTGTGGAGCAATGATGCGCAATACAAGACTCTTAATGTCCATTAGCCTCTCTTGCTCAAGACTACATCACTTTCACGTGGTGAACCCTGTTCTTCCCAGCAGTCCAGTTGAAGGTTGGTGTTTTAACCCCCAGCGGGAAACTGGATTGGACAATAAACGAGGTAAAGGCGAAAGACGAATGGATGAGCCTACTCTCCTCGAGTATTACCACAATCTACCCTTGCAAAACAAGATGCTGAAGTTGGAGGCAACCAGCCAGGAGGCGCACCAAAGCAATCAGGATGCCACACACACACGCCATGGAAATATGTCTAAATCAGCTTGGATGATAATGTTGAAGCTTAAGATCCAAAATAACTCTGGCATGCTTTAACTGTTCCAGTTTCTTTTAATACCCAATCAGGGAGCTGATAAGTGAAACAGCCTCTTCATACTCTTATCAGGCCAAATTGTGTCAAGATTATATTTAAGAGGTCAAATTTAATCCTGTTTCTTAGGTTAGATAATATAAATTCACTCCAAATTAAAACATGTAGAAAAACAGCTACCATCTAAACGTCAAAAACGCCATTTAAATGCAAGGGAAAACATCTAATTCTGGATGTAAAACATTCAAAGTGGCACCACTGGAGCAAGCAGCGACAGGCCAGGTTTTAAGTTGTGTCAGACCTGATTTACTTGGTTTGCAAAAGAGTTAAAAACAAGTTTGTAAAACAAGTCTCCTGTCTGAAGACGTTGATGGCACAACCAACCAAACTATATTTTGGATGCTGTAGTTCTCTTAGGAAAATTAACGTTTAGTGGTTTGCCATTGCTTACTGAACGGTCGAGTCTCGATACCACTGTCGAAACTAGCACAAGACGCCTGCAGCTGGGATAGATTATAGAACACAGCACGCCGGCATCACAAAGTGCGTTCGCAACGTTGGACCCATCAAAGATGCAAGCAGCGGGGAGTGCAGAGTGAGAAGCAACAATGAAATTCATAATCTGATTAAATCAACATTGATCACACTGGCATCACGAGGTCTAATAGAATGGCTGGGCATACTGAGAGAATGTCAATAGACAGAGAGGTCAAAACTGTCTGCACAGGGGAGCTAAAGGGTCGTAGACCACGAGGCAGACCAAGAAGGCCGTGGAGAGATAATATACAGGCAGATGTACAAACAGTTGGAGTCACCAACTGGAAAGAGAAGTCAGATCGCTGGAAATGCAGATCAAGGGCAAGAAATGCCGAACATGAAGAAGTTGGACTAATTTGGCTTCTGTGCGTGTCTCGTTGAGAGGAAGCTCCAAGCTTTCCTCAGCAGGAGACCGACCGTTCACTGGAGAGAGACGGAGCCATAATTGATAACACCTGGTGCTATATAAAGCCCTGAAGCCCCTATTGTTTTAAATGACACTAGCTAATCTCATTACACTTTAAAACATACGCCTTTCAAAATTTCTTTTCCTTTAATTTTTAGTAAAGAAAAAATCAAGATTACTTACTTACTTTACTTACTTTTTACTTTTTCCTTCCACGTATGCCGCTAAGCGTTGTGGGGAGATGCAAGTTCCTGTCATACGCAAGGCGGGCAGCATCTGATGTTCTGAGGCCATGCTTTTGGCAGGTTTCGGAGACCCCGTCAATCCACAGTTTCCTTGGTCTTCCTCTTGCCTTATATCCTGAGCTTCTTTGGTTGAAAATTTGTAAAAAAAAAAAAAAAAATCAAGATTATGTCTACAAAATACATACACCAAATTCTCTCCTCGGGACTCGCTTCATTGTGTGTGAGATTTTGTTGTGTGACTTGTTGTGTTGTGTGTTAATGAATTTTGCTGTGTTATTTGTAATATTATGATTCGTGTGTGTGATATTGCTATGTCTTGTGTTACTTGTTGTGTGTGATAAATCTATGCATGCATTTTTATGTAACTACTTGTGGTGTAGTATGTTGTGTTACTTGTTGTCTTGTAGTGTGTGTGATATTTATATATCTGTGTTGTGTTTATGATATTTATCTTCGTTGTGTCGCATCCAGGATTCGATCCCCCTCCTCTATGACTCAGTTCAATAGGTACTTCGGTCTTTTCCCATCGATTATAATTATATATAATAAAGGAAAGTCTCCACACAGAACACACCAGGGTTGTGATTTTGTGACACAATCTTATCGAAATTTGTCTCATTATTCACTTTACAATTTATATCGCAATCAAAATAAAAGCATATACATAATTACATGATATATAAATTTCAAATAACAAATACATACTCTGAGAACTCAATTAGCACTATAGATCACCATTAAAATCCTAAGGGTTGATCAGGATATTTTTGAAAAATTACTACTACTACGTGAAAGTTGACAGAATGATGAAGAACCCGTTAAAATGAAGCTTCAAAGGCTTCACAGCTCACTTTAATTAGGTGTGGTATACTCGTTGGAACAAAAACATACAAACTTCATGTAGATTACCCAAAATTTATAACTTACATAATATAAATAAGTCAAAAACAAAACAAACAATGAGAAAGATTAGAATTCATAATATACATGTGAAGATTAATAAAAAATTTAAATTGAGCACACAAAATTCAAAGAAAGATGTAGAATTCATTACGGATAATTTGATTTTAGAAGTCAAAACAATTTCATTATTATCAATATCATCAGGTGCCTTGCCGAATGGCGTGGGCGATCATGCCTCTCCATAATCTGCGATCTCCTGCAGCATGTATTAGTCCGTGTGCTGACACACCTCCATGCCATGCAACTGTCAAGAATCTTCTCTTGTTGTCTTCGTCTATCCATCCTTTCACAGATCTTTCCAGTAGTCACATTTTCTATTTTCCTTTATCGTAACATGACCGAAAAATGATGACTGTCTCCTTCTGATGTCTGTGATAGGATGTCTTCGGACTCCCGCCTCTTTCAAAACCTCTTGGTTGCTCTTTGTGTGTGTGTGTGTGCAAATGGGAATAGTTATCAACCAAGATAAGACAGAGTACATGATAATAACTAGACAGGGAAATGATATATAGTCTGGCCACATACAAGTCGATAATATGCAAATCAAACGAACGGAAACATGTAAGTACTTGGGTATAAAGTTCACATGCTCCAAAATGCTGAGAGAAGAAATACAATCCAGCATATAATCTGGATATAAATTATATTATGCCCTTCAACATCTGCTAAAGTAAAAATATCACTTTCGCAACACCAAGATCAAAATATATAAAATGTAGTCGTCATTAATATTGAAACTCTGGACTGGCTGCTGATGGTGAGGACGGAACGCGTATGGAAATGCCACGAGTGCTGTGATGTCAACTTGGTCTCACACAAGTAAAAATCTGGCCGGCCGCTGATTGCAAGCTCTTTACGTGCTCACGTCGCAGGGTTGCCATATTGGCATTTTTAATGCCAGATTCCACAAATCTGGCATATTTGAAATTGTACTGGCATACGCTAATGAACTGGCATATTCTGGCATATTTGGGTTTTTTCTGGCATTTTCTTATCATGATGTGCTTACATTTTCTTCATGGTTCCTCTGTTATATTTACGCAAATTTACTAAAAGTAATGTAGCCCTACAGTTAAAATCTTTATTTCAGTTTGACTTTGTTGTGATGTCCTGGTACGGACTAACGGAGATTCGCGCCATTTCTTATTGTTTTGCTGTCCTCCTAAATGGATCGTGATTGCTACAAACCTCTGTAATTTATGTTTTTACTAGAATTAATGCGAGACATAAAACGACAACCTACCACTGATACCAAGTGATTCAGACTGTTCAGAAACTACATGAGGACAGAAAATAAATAATATATAGACCTAGTTCTATCTGTGATAGATTTTATTACTTTTACTAATGGCCACGTCATCCAAAAAATGGAAAGCATCTTATGACAGCAATCGCAAGTATAAATAATAGTAATTGGAAGAAAACATACTCATGGCTCAAAAGATCTTCAGACGGATCAGAGGCAGCATTTTGTAAACTGTGTCAGTGCACTGTTGCACCAAGAATTGCTAGCATTTCAAATCATGAAAAATCCGAAAAACACTGGATGAAAACTCCGTCAGAAAGCCAGTCACAGCTTATTACAACAATAACTCCTAGGCAAAGTAATGATAAAGCAGCAAAGTTGCAACTTGCTGTAAGCATGACCTGCCATTGTGCAATACGCACAATTGATCATTTAAGTGAAATCACGAGAGCGCATGGTCAGGGGAGTACACTGGAGCACATACAGTTGCACAGAACTAAATGTTTATGCTTAATAAAAAATATTATATCGCCTACATTTAAGGATGACCTTATTGAGAATTTTCGGAACAAGAAATATGCCATCATTATAAATGAGTCTACTGAAGTTTAAACTCAAAAGTACTTGTGCGTTATAGTTAGTTTTTTTTTCAGTGACAGGAAAAATGAAATGTTTACTGGATTTCTTGCTTTAACTCTTTGAGTGTTTAGCATCAGAGGCCCACTGGGTAGTCAAGAGAGACGTAAAATCGGCGCATCTTGCGTTCATTAGGGCTCTAAGTAGGAACCTATGAACGTATGATGCATTTCTTGGGACTCAAAGAGTAAATTTCCTTGCAAGTAGCTACAGAAGAAAAAAATTTTAATTTGATTGATAAGGAAATCGAAAGGTGTGGTCAGAGTCTTACAAATTACATTGGGTTTGCGTCAGATGGGGCTTCAAACATGTACGGTCCAGAATTAAAGATGTGTCTCCTTTTTGTGTACAGCTCAGATGTATCTGCCATTCATTAGCACTCTGCATTTGTAGTGCAATTGCCAAGCTGCCATCAAATATTGGTTTCTTACTGTCAGAAATACCTCAGTGGTTTTGTCATAGTGATTTAAGATGAGAAGCCTATAAAGAACTGTTTAGAGTGATGGACACATCTACGGAGTTTGAATCAGAACGAACTGCTCCTCTTCCATTTGAGAAACTGTCATCTACTGACTTGTGCGTGGAAAGATTTTGCTCAGTATGTTGGTGAACTGGGAAGAATTGAAAGCTTATTTCACATGTGCTGAATTAGCACAGACAACGTTTGACACAAAATATAAAGTAAGATTGTTAAAGGAAATGTTGTTAGACTACAAAAATTATTTGTACTTTGTGTTTGCGACACCAATTGTACAAGAATTTGAAAGACTGAACAGTCTTTTTCAACAAACAAAAGCTGATCCTCATGAACTACACCAAGAATTGTCCATGCACAAGAAAAGTCTTAAGAACAGACTGTATGACGTCAGTGAGCAGAAACAAATATTCATCACGTTGACTTTGGTATTAAATTCCTAACGGAATGTAATGCGTTCCTACAGAAGAATAACGGGACTGAAGCTGAGATAGAAATAAACATCGTTAATGAAAGATGCATGTCTGTGCTAGAGGAAGCTCTCAATCAAATAACGTGTAGACTTCCCACCGATAATATATGTCAAAATCTGTCAAAATTGAGCCCTTTGGCAGTTTTAAATCAAATATCAAGGACACAGTTTTCAGAGCTACCATTTCTACACCTGGCAGAAAACAACAACAGTATTATAGAAGAACAGTACAGAAAACTGATTGTTGTCAACTGGAAAGAAGAAGCTACATTTAAGAAGGATGGACTACCTAAAAACAGGGAATATTTTTGGATAGGCGTACTTCGACACCAGGCATTTAAAGAGTTGGCCACTTTCGCCCTTACTTGCTTAATAATGCCCGTCAGCAATGCTGTAGTTGAGAGAATATTCTCTCTTGTTACTTCAACTAAATCAAAAGCAAGAAACAAAATACAACTGGATTTTCTTGATGCAGTTGTCGGAATTAGAGCAGAACTATTGATATCAAAGAAATGTTGCAAAGACTTAATTCCATCTGAGAAAATGCAGATTTTACATCCGAAAAGGTTTATGCTGCATCTTCCACTGGTTCCAGTGAGGTGGACAGTAAAGAATTCAATCTAGAGCTTTTGATGTGAAGTGAGTTCAATGTTACACTTAATTTGGCAATTTTCTGGCATATTTTGGGTGATGGTTTGGCATAAAATGACGTTTTTTATCTGGCAACCCTGCTCACGTGTGTCACGTGATAGTACGGTGATAGTTGAGGCGGGAAGTGAGTTGACGTCTGCTGGCATCTCCGTCAAACAACATTTGAACATGGTCGAGCTACAACGAGATCATATCTTTGTTCAACTTGACGATCACTCATTCGGTGAATTCACCCACTTGAAGATGACCAGGGACACCAAGAATGAAGGTAGTAATCGTTTTTAATAAAAGTTGTCTTTTAATAATTTTAATTCTGTTATTGTTATTCCCCAACGATGTGTAGCAGCAAGGGTCGAGATAGCGGAATACGGTTGTTTTTCAAGTCCTCTAGCAGACGGCTTCGGCCAGTTACCTTCTTCAATAAGCTGGCACTGCGGTATCAAAATTTATGTGAAACAAGTTTTAGTTGTTGCAGTTTTAAAAATAAATATTTGTTTTAAACTTTTTGCACCGCCACTTGTATAGCCCAGTAAGGCATTAATTGAATAAGTTTGCCACCTTTACTTCCCAGCTAATTTCATGATAGAATTGTAGGCTTGGTTAAACTGGTAGGTTGCCTTTTTTACAGCAAACTAAAGTCCTGTCTGCTCTAGACCTGGCACTTGGAGGGATGGAGACAGATGATGTGGGGGAGAGAGCAAAAAACCAAGGGAGACAACAGCAGAAAGAGGGACAGGGCTATCCTCCGAACAACGGCCACATATTATGGCAGTCAAAAACACACCCTGAGAGGGCCTCATTAGGTCATGTGTTCTAAACTTTAAAAAACTTGGCGGCTTATCCTCCAAATAACGGCGTAAATTATCAAGGCGGAAATTGTACCCCAACAGGGCCTCAGTCAAATGTCAATTGCGCACTTCCAAAGACTAAAACAAAACC
>CAJHNH020003884.1:5000-12500 GCA_905116865.2 Candidula unifasciata
TTCTTCTTCTTCTTCTTCTTCTTCTTCTTCTTCTTCTTCTTCTTCTTCTTCTTCTTCTTCTTCTTCTTCTTCTTCTTCTTCTTCTTCTTCTTCTTCTTCTTCTTCTTCTTCTTCTTCTTCTTCTTCTTCTTCTTCTTCTTCTTCTTCTTCTTCTTCTTCTTCTTCTTCTTCTTCTTCTTCTTCTTCTTCTTCTTCTTTTTACTTCTTCTTCTTCGTGCTCTTCTTCTTCTTCGTGCTCTTCTTCTTCTACGTGCTCTTCTTCTTCTTCTTCTTCTTCTTCTTCTTCTTCTTCTTCTTCTTCTTCTTCTTCTTCTTCTTCTTCTTCTTCTTCTTCTTCTTCTTCTTCTTCTTCTTCTTTTTTTTTTCTTCTTCTTCTTTTTCTTCTTTTTTCCCTTCTTCTTCTTCTTCTTATTTGATACATTTTAAACTTGATACTTCTATATTCTAGAATTTCTAACCGACCAAGAACTTAAAAACAACACAATTAATTAGTTAAAGCATACATGATTATAACAATGATCATATTATGATGGCAATTCCAGCACTTGCTAGTGTAATTTTATAATAAAAAAACATGATACTGATCTGTCCCATTTTCCTCAGTTCTAATCGAATCCAAATACCAGATAGAGAGACAGGTCAAGGAGGAGAGACAGGCTCAGTGGGTGAGACAGATTCAGGGGCAAGATCAGGACCAAGAGAGGACACAGGTACAAGGACAAGGACTCTTCCGAGAGTAGACGTTGTTTCCGGAGTAAACACTCGTCCAAGAGGGACCTTTCAACCAACTGAGTCCATACCACAAACGTAAGTTAAGTTCAACTGGTCATATCTGGTAACATTTTAAAAACAAAAGCTCTGTTACTCTTTCAATACTCTGCTGTTCTTCTGTTCACAAAATAGATAAGAGCTCTAATCTCAAATGAAATAAAAATATTTAAAAAAAAAAGGTTGTGCCCCTGGGTTTCAAGAAAGAGCATAATATTCTGTTTCCCACCTCTGTTCGTTCTTTACACCGTACATCTTTGTCTTTAGCTTATGTGTCTGCTTGATTTATTTCTATTATTCTTGTCTGTGTATTAGTGTCTTTATTTCTTTTTCTTTCTTTCTCTCTTTCTTTTTTTCTTTCTTTTTTTTCTTTCCATCTTTTCTTTCTTTCTTTCTTTATTTCTTTTGCTTTTTCTTCTTCTTCTTCTTCTTCTTCTTCTTCTTCTTCTTCTTCTTCTTCTTCTTCTTCTTCTTCTTCTTCTTCTTCTTCTTCTTCTTCTTCTTCTTCTTCTTCTTCTTCTTCTTCTTCTTCTTCTTCTTCTTCTTCTTCTTCTTCTTCTTCTTCTTCTTCTTCTTCTTCTTCTTCTTCTTCTTCTTTCTTCTTCTTCTTCTTCTTCTTCTTCTTCTTATTTCTTCTTCTTCTTCGTGCTCTTCTTCTTCTTCTTCTTCTTCTTTTTCTTCTTCTTCTTCTTTTTCTTCTTCTTTCTTTTCTTCTTCTTTTTCTTCTTCTTCTTTTTCTTCTTCTTCTTCTTCTTCTTCTTCTTCTTCTTCTTCTTCTTCTTCTTCTTCTTCTTCTTCTTCTTCTTCTTCTTCTTCTTCTTCTTCTTCTTCTTCTTCTTTCTTCTTCTTCTTCTTCTTCTTCTTCTTCTTCTTCTTCTTCTTTCTTCTTTCTTCTTCTTCTTCTTCTTCTTCTTTTTTTCTTCTTCTTCTTCTTCTTCTTCTTCTTCTTCTTCTTCTTCTTCTTCTTCTTCTTCTCTTCTTCTTCTTCTTCTTCTTCTTCTTCTTCTTCTTCTTCTTCTTCTTCTTCTTCTTCTTCTTCTTCTTCTTCTTCTTCTTCTTCTTCTTCTTCTTTTTCTTCTTCTTCTTTTTTTTTCTTCCTCCTCCTCTTCTTTTTCACTTTCTTGATGAACACACAAGAAAGATATTCTATATTTCTCACATCCAGACACATGTAGACTATTGCTCTACAATATGGGATGGCTGTTCCAGCTCTGTTATCAAGCGACTCACATCACTGCAAAAGCGCGCCATTCGCTTAATTAGTAACAATCATGGAACACTGAGCTCCGAAACATATAAAGGTCTTAGACTACTACCGCTTCGTGAACGTCTACTTTTCAATAAGACAAAATATACTTACAAAATATTATCTCAAAAGGCTCCATGTTACTTATGGCCGTTGTTCAAATATAATGAACGGCATAGTAAGCTTCTAAACATATTACACATCCCTAAACCTAGGATAGACCTTTATAAAACAAGTCTGTCATATTCCGCAGCTCAATTGTGGAACTATCTACCACAGCAAATCAAAAGTACTACTAGTCCATATACATACAATCGGAAACTGTTCGAATATTATCTGAGCACCGATTATATGCCCCCATAGAAGATAAAACATATGTGAAAAATAGCGCTCATTTTTCTTAGATTTGTTACAACTAATACGTTTTACTGTAGTTAGAAATGTGCACATTCCAGTGCTTGTATTGATTATTTTGATGCTATTGCTAACTTTTAATATTACTTGATGTGTGAATGAAATGATGTAAGAATGGAGGGAGACCTCGAAGGGCAGAATGTTAGACCGGCCTGCGTGCCAAATTCTTAACCTTTTAAAAATAAAGTTTGTTCGTTCGTTCGTTCGTTCGTTCGTTCTTCTTCTTCTTTTTTTTCTCTTTTACTTCTTCTTTTTCGCATTTGTATTTGTCTTTTTTAAAAATTATTTTATTCTTTCATTCTTATTCCTAATATGTTTCCTCTCCCCCACCCCCGTCCTTATAATAATGAGAAGTAAATGCTCGCCTGATACAAGAAAAGAATTACCATACTGGATGCCAACCAACCATGAATCATTCCAAGAAAACGTTAGGGAAAAAGGAGTGTGAAAAGAGAGGAAGGGGAGGAGGGGGGGGGGGGGGGGGGGGGTAGGCAATCTGTCAGTCACAAGTCAGACATCATGGATACAATGTTTAAGATCAAATTTACATGATACCTGCGTCTCCTTTTGAAATCATTGTTATCTGCTTACGATAATAAATGTTTTTATATTATACTTCACAGTTCTGAAGATGTTGACATCCCTCAAACGTAAGTTGTATTTCTCTTGTCATATTTTAAACTTGATACGCCTATATTCTAGAATGTCTAGCTTACAGTTGATAACATTTGAGTAACTAAGGTGTAAAAATAACTCTTTTTCCTTTTTTCCCCTTCATTGCCGGTCTTTATATTTATATCCATTGCTCTTGTGCTTGTTCTTCTTATTCTTGTTCTTGTTCTTCTTCTTCTTTTTCTGCTTCTTTTTCTTTCTCTTCTTCTTTTCTTTTCCGTTTTTTTCTTCTTCTTTTTCTTCCCTTTCCTCTTCTTCTACGTCTTCTTCTTCTTCTTCTTCTTCTTCTTCTTCTTCTTCTTTTTCTTCTTCTTCTTCTTCTTCTTCTTCTTCTTCTTCTTCTTCTTCTTCTTCTTCTTCTTCTTCTTCTTCTTCTTCTTCTTCTTCTTCTTCTTCTTCTTTCTTCTTCTTCTTCTTCTTCTTCTTCTTCTTCTTCTTCTTCTTCTTCTTCTTCTTCTTCTTCTTCTTCTTCTTCTTCTTCTTCTTCTTCTTCTTCTTCTTCTTCTTCTTCTTCTTCTTCTTCTTCTTCTTCTTCTTCTTCTTCTTCTTCTTCTTCTTCTTCTTCTTCTTCTTCTTCTTCTTCTTCTTCTTCTTCTTCCTTCTCGTCTTCTCGTCTTCCTTCTATTCCTTCTTCTCTGTCTCTACCTTCGTTGGTTTTGATACGTTTCTGAACAACACATATGCCTCGTGAATTTGAACAGTTAGGAATTTATTTATTCGTCGTGCAAACCAAGCAGTCAGCGAAATAACCAAGTATTCAACTATTTAAACAACACGGGAATGAGAATATACATAAAGAATATACATAAAGAATATACTACGAAACAATCACATATTCAAGTTAACTGCTGATCCTTATGTAATCACAAACTTTAACGCGGCTCTTGTCTCTCCCTCCTCAGGTCGCAAACAATTGAAATACCAATAGAGTAAGTGTTGTTCGTCTGTTGATGTTTAACAAAGAAAACATCACAAACCTGCAATCACTGGCCGACATTTACTTTTAAAACTTGAATTTCCTGGCACTTCGAGTGAAGTGGTCAGTGTTTCGGATCAGAGAAGTCAGAAAAAAGTCACACAGAATGTAAATAGTGAATAATAATTAGTTGTGTATCGTTTAAGGACGCTGCAGAACCAACCCCAGCATGTTTTGGCTGCTGAGGTTGTCTTTCTCTCTCTCTCGCTCTCTCTCTCTCTCTCTCTCTCTCTCTCTCTCTCTCTATCTCTCTCTCTCTCTTTCTTTCTTTCTTTCTCTTTCTCTCTCTATCTCTCTCTATCTCTTTCTCTTTCTCTCTCTCTCTTTTTCTCTCTATCTCTTTCTCTCTCCCTCTCTATCTCTCTCTATCTCTATATATATATATCTCTCTTTCTCTCTCTGTCTCTCTCTATATCTCTCTATCTTTTTATCTCTCTCTTTCTCTCTCTATCTCTTTCTCTATCTATCTCTTTCTCTCTCTCTATCTCTCTCTCTCTCTCTCTCTATCTCTCTCTATCTATCGCTATCTCTATGTCTCTCTCTATCTCTCTCTATATCTCTCTCTATCTCTCTCTCTCTATCTCTCTCTCTATCTCTCTCTATGTCTCTCTCTCTATATATATATCTCTTTCTCTCTCTATCGATGTCTATCTCTCTCTCTCTCTCTCTCTCTCTCTCTCTCTCTCTCTCTCTCTCTCTCTATCGAGCCAGCTAGCTTCTGTAAATATGCTTCCTAGATATTTGAATTCTCGTACTTATTAGATTTTATTACCGATAACATGAATGTTCATGTCATTAGGTGTCCTGTCTCTTCGCATGATACCAGTTTTCGCGATGTTTATTCATCTCATACTTGATGCGGGTTTGATGTAAGGAGTCAATATGGTGTTGTAAATTTCGTTCTTGGTTGTGTATTAGACACAGATCGTCTGCAAATGACGTTCTTGGTTTGTCCAGTCTCTGTTTTTGCCTCCAGTAAGTAATCAGTGACAATGGTGAGAGGATACATCCCTGTCTGACACACGATGATTTGGTGAATCAATATGTAATTACTTCTGTTGTTCCTACAATTTAATAACAGTTACATCTGCATATTAATTGCATATACTATTGTAAATATTTGTGATGAATACCTATGTTACGTATCGTTTCTTCTTCTCCTCAGGCTGGCGCAATTTAAACTTAGAGTTCGCTAACCATTGGATATTGTGTCACGCCTATGACATTATGTGCAAGAAACCTCAATTAAACCAAATGTAACGGTTGCTAATTTTTCTCGAGTTGTGTTTTGTCATTATATGTTATGTTATGTTAGTTTATGTGGTCCGTGTCTGTGGTTTAGGCTTTGCGAACGCAAATCGTAATTTTGTGGTGCCATGTTCCATCCCAGCTTCAGGTTATTTAGCAGCAGACCGTCTTGCGTTGGTTTTAACACTGGTGTCGAGAGTCGACCGCTGAGAAGGCAACGGAAAACTATTAAACGTAAATTTTCCTAGAGAAACCACAACAGTAAAACAAAAATGCTGGGATTGGTTCTGCAACGTCCTGTAAAGGATACGCAACTAACTTTTCATGCTAGCGACAGTTGGAGAACCATCAAAAACGTGGAAAGTTAAACGCTTTTGAAAAAAAAAAAAGTAAATGAGAAAAATAATGAACATAAAACAAGATGGGAAAAAAGTGAGGTCAGAGATATCTGAAGAAATACCTTTAATCGACTTAAATAAGACAAGAAGGTGAAGCTATACTGGGACGAAACGAGCAAAGAATTACAAAACAAGCACAATAATACTACCACTACTACTATTACTAATATAATTATAATATAATATATAGTGTTTAGAACCAAGAATGCTTAAACAAGGTATGATTTTAAATTAATTAGTTCTGGAAAAAAGAAAACTTTAACAAGATATGACTTTAAATTGTATAGTTTAGAACCATGAAAGCTTAAACACGATATTTTGCTCAATTATATAGTTTTAGAACTAAAGAGGCCTAAATAAGATATATCTCTAAATTATAGTTTTTGAACCAAGAAAGCTAAAACGAGGTATGACTAAATTATATAGGTTTTTAGCTTGAAAACAAGATATGACTATTAATTACAGTTTTTAGAACCAATACAGTTTAAACAGGATATGACTGAAATTATATAGTTTTAGAACAAAGAAAGCTTAAATACGATACGGCTCTTACTTATATAGATTTTAAAAACTAGAATGCTTAAACAAGGTTTGATTCTAAATTATTTAGTTTTGGAACCAAGAAAACTTAAACAAGAAATGACTTTTAATTAAATAGTTTTAGAACCAAGCTGTCACTGTAAATTATGTAATTTTAGAACCAAGTTAGCTGAAAACCAGATGCGACTCTCAATTGTACAGCTACAGAACCATAAAAAAAAAAGCTGTAATGAGATATGACTTCAACCTGTATAGTGTAAAATTTATCCAAAACATTTCTAGAAAATACATTCCTCTTCTTCTTCTCTTTCACTTTATACCTCATCGAAGTGTCGAGGGGAGATGTAATGTACGTTGATGAGCTCTGTCAAGAGCACTATTAAGACTAATGTTCATTTCTGTAAGGCTGGTCTTAATGCCATCACTCCATATTTTCCGAGGTCTTCCACTCGAAAATACAGACTGCCGGCAGGCGACGTCAACGCTTAAAACTTATGAGTGTCGACTGCACTTTAGGAATACTGATTACTGATTTATGAATTGACATCATAGTACACCGGGCATACCCAAAGGTGCTCCGTCTCTTACAGCAAATGTCTTAAAATGTAGATGCTAACGGCTCTCATAGCACACTGATTACACACACAGCGTTTTCTTCCTCTCATCCAACCCTCCTTGCTAGATCCACACTTAATTTCTTGTTGCCAAATTCATGCAATATTTTTTTTCCGATCTAATCTCGTGTCTTCTGTCAACATTCTTTCATATACGGACTTCAGAATGTCTCCATTATCCAGTGTGTGTGTGTGTGTTTTTTTTTTTTTTGTGTGTGGTAGCTTTCGCTTTTTAAGCTAGAAAATCATTTTATTCCTCGCGCTCTTGTATGTCCTGGACAGTGTATCTAATTGATTCCCTGCAATACTGGCGTACTGACGCGAGGGATCCACTCACTTGTCGACCCATTCGTGTCAACTGTGTATTCGCTTGACACAGACCGCCGTCTCAATGGTATCTTCAGCTAGTGCCATCTGTGACTTTGCTCCTTTCAACTCAGACTTGCGGCGGATGCCTTTCATCATTGGTAACACAAATGTGAAAGTGAGTGGTTAAAAGTGGTTGAGTCGAATCAAGGAGATAAGAATATTCTTGTACCATTTGAACCCACTCAGTCACTCACTAACTCACCCACTCATCTACTTACTCACTAACGCAGTCGCTCACTCGCTCACTAATTCAGT
>CAJHNH020003884.1:15000-20000 GCA_905116865.2 Candidula unifasciata
TAAAGATTTCGTGCTATATTTAAAAAGACAATACATCTTTCCCATTACATACAGGTGTAAGACAGAGATGTGTTATGTTTTCCGTTCTTTTTAACCTTGTGATTGATTGGATACTAAAGAACACAATAGAACACACATCGTGAGGCGATGAACTCCATTCACCACGATCAAGGACTTTAATTTTGCAGATGTTACTGCACTCCTATCACTTAAACATGAACATATATACAAGAGAAAAGTATTAGACTACATAGCACAGAAAAAAAAGGGTGGTACCGAGAACAAATACAAGGAAAACTAAGATAATGACAAACAAATTTAAAAAAAAATTACACAGTGAACATTGATAACCAAACACTTAAAAATGTAGAACAGTTGACATGTCTTGGCTATGCGGTGTCCCTTTTAGGAGAGACAGGTGAAGACAAACAATCACACTTAACAAAGCAAGAGATGCTTTTGGAAGAATGCTGCGAATCTGGAAATCCAACAGTTACCGCAGAGGAACAAAAGGATCCGCACAAGTTATCCACCCTCACCATACATGTCTATGTAGAATTATTAGAATTGGTCCAGTCAAAGACAATCTCAGACTCTAAACTACTTCAGGTAATAAATCAAGAAACTTTAGACAGAATGATAACCATGAGAAGATAGAAATGGCTTGGTCACGTAATGAGAATTAATCCTGAGATACCTGCCAAAACGAATCCAACTTGGACCACAGGAGAAAAGATAATGAAGCCCCCCATCTCCCGCCCTCCCTCCCCCCCCCCCCCCCCCGAAAAAAAAAACATAGAGACGAGCGATGGAAAGTGAACCGAGTGCGGCATATCTGACACGAAAAACTTCACTGAAGTTTGCATAGGACATACAGGCATGGGAAGCCCTCTCTAAAGCCTCATTTTCCACTACCCATAAATAGAAGTGATGATGATTCACTGCCTTCAGTCGTATTTTGCACATTGTACTAGATCTATATTTTATAGACCTAACCGGCACTTGGCGGTTATGTGGTCAACACAACACTGTCCGCCTTTACTTTCCAGGACTATACCTGGTACTTATTCGGGACTGTGTCGACGTAGGAGCCAAGGCCATTTGGAAACTGAAACAGTCCAGGGCTATCAGGACCCAAACCAACTACTTTTGGATCTGCAAGCAAAGGTCTAGCCGCTGCGCCACCGCGGCTCTCCGGTAGCTTATTAGATATATAGTAAAATCAAAAAGCAACACAGGACCCTGTCATACCAACAACTTGCCTGGCATTTAGTACCAGACTAGTTATGTTTGTCAGCAACTAGCAACACATGTGCGATGTCAACACCAGGTCACGGCTACCTTTACTTTAAAGGACAATTCCTTGTAGGCACCTTATTCTGGAACCACCTGGCAACATGGACAATGCAACCAAGATGTTTTCTCTAACCGTAGGAAATGGTTTAGACTGTGGGACAAAGGGAATAAAACAGTTTTAATTATTAACCAAAAATGATCTGAACCGTGATAAAAATCCGTGATGTTGTTTTACTCATCTTTGACCGTGCGTCCAATAATTATTTGCCAAATTGAATCAATTCCCACACTTAAAATGTTCAGTCCCAGGCATCAAAGACACCTACATGCCAGACACATGCGGCGTCGTTGATGAGCTGTGTACATCGTTTGCTTCTACTATTCACGTGCCGTGTGGCAGATGGCACTTTGGATTTTATAAAACCCAAGGCTATTTTCTTGTGTATCCTCCATGTTAGACAGGCTAAGGTGACTGTCCCTTTTCTTCCGTCAAGTTACAATAGGTATGAATTTTGTGTGCCGCCTGTGTGGAAGCTAACATCAGTAAGTCTGTTAACCGTTTCCAGATAAATTGATGTCTGATGGTTAATATCTGTTGTCTTAAGTTAAACTGGTCTACGTATGGTTAATGCTTGTTGTCTGAAGTTAAATTGATCTAGGTATGGCGAGTGTCTGTTGTCTTTAGTTAAACTGGTCTACGTATGGTTAGTGTTTGTTGTCTGAAGTTAAACTGATCTAGGTATGGCGAGTGTCTGTTGTGTGAAGTTAAACTTATCTAAATATGGTTAGTGTCTGTTGTGTCAAGATAAACTGATCTAGGTATGGTGAGTGTCTGTTGTCTCAAGTTAAATTGATCTAGGCATAGTTTGTGTCTGTTGCCTCAAGTCAAACTGATCTAGGTATAGTTAGTGTATGTTGTCTCAAGTTAAACTGATTTAGGTGTGGTGAGTGTCTGTTGTCTCGAATTAAACTGATCTAGGTATGGTTAGTGTCTGTTGTCTCAAGTTAAATTCATCTAGGAATGGTGAGTGTATGATAGCTGAAGTTGAATTGATCTTGGTATAGTTAGTGCATGTTGTCTCAAGTTAAATTTATGTAGGTATGGTTAGTGTCTGTTGTCTTAAGTTAAACTAATGTAGGTATGGTTAGTGTCTGTTGTCTCAAGTTAAACTAATGTAGGTATGGTGAGTATCTGTTGTCTCAAGTTAAACTAGTGTAGGTATGGTGAGTATCTGTTGTCTCAAGTTGAACTAATGTAGGTGTGGCGAGTGTCTGTTGTCTCAAGTTTAACTAGTGTAGGTATGGTGAGTGTCTTTTGTCTCAAATTAAACTGATCTAGGTATGGTTAGTGTCTGTTGTCTCAAGTTTAATTGATCTAGGCATAGTTAGTGTATGTTGTCTCAAGTTAAACTGATCTAGGTATGGTGAGTGTCTGTTGTCTCAAATTAAACTGATCTAGATATGGTTAGTGTCTGTTGTCTCAAGTTTAATTGATCTAGGCATAGTTAGTGTCTGTTGTCTCAAGTTAAACTAATGTAGGTCTGGTGAGTGTCTATTGTCTCAAGTTAAACTGATCTAGGTATAGTTACTGTATGTTGTCTCAAGTTAAACTGATCTAGGTGTGGTGAGTGTCTGTTGTCTCAAATTAAACTGATATAGGTATGGTGAGTGTCCGTTGTCTCAAGTTAAATTGATCTAAGTATGTTTAGTGTCTGTTGTCTTAAGTTAAATTTTTCTAGGTATAGTTAGTGCATGCTGTTTCAAGTTAAACAGATCTAGGTAAAGTTAGTGTCTGTTGTCTCAAGTAAACTAACATAGGTGTAATGATACTATAAATAGGGATAAAGTCAGGGTATGACTGACCGAACTGGCGAAGTCCCTTATAGCATGGGTTTCACGGGGAGTTGGCAAAAAGACAGAAGTGAGTGAGTCACGTGTGAATGCTAGATCTTGGGGATTGAGAATTAGTTGGTGATTCAGTGACTGGGCCCCTGATTGAAAGGACGTGAAGTTGAATCCAGAGTGATAAGTGTACACATGGATCTGGATGAGAACTGAGTGAATGTTAGTCCTGAACGAAAAGGAATGGAGCTGTGTTGAATTACTGTTTAGTTCAGCAGTTGTGTTCTACGGCTTGTTGGTTACGTCCTTCAGGTACATGCCATATTCATAGTTTGAAGCGTGGCTGGAGACATAGAGCGTGAACAAGGCGAGCTTGCCTGAATGTCGTAAGTGATTAGTTCTACTGTTGATTCTTGTCGCTTGTGTTGTATTGACAATAAACCTGTGAAGTACGTCAGCTGTCCTCAACTGTCATTTAGAGTTGGCTGGCAGTTGGAGAAAAGAAGCAGTCTGGCTGGAATTAAGTGTGACATAACACGTAGACAATAGAGCTAGTGTTAAATCTGCACAAGAGAGATTAAGTGTGGAGGAGACACATTACAATACGTATGATGAGAGTCTGTTGTTGTTAGTTAAACAGACGTAGGTATGGTGAGAATCTGTGGTCTCGGAATAAACTGATGTATATATAACTGTTGTCGGTTGTCTAAAGTTAAATTGATGTGTGTATGGTGAGTGAGTGTCTGTTGTCACAGACATAACTGATGTAGGTATAGTGAGTGAGTATCTGTTGTCTCAGAATTTACTGATGTAGGTATAGTGAGTGAGTATATGTTGTCTCAGACTTAACTGATGTAGGTATAGTGAGTGAGTGTCTGTTGTCTCAGAATTTACTGATGTAGGCATATTGAGTGAGTATCTGTTGTCTCAGACTTAACTGCTGTAGGTATAGTGAGTGTGTGTCTGTTGTCTCAGAATTTACTGATGTAGGTATAGTGAGTGAGTATATGTTGTCTCAGACTTAACTGATGAAGGTATAGTGAGTGAGTGTCTGTTGTCCTAGAACTTACTGATGTAGGCATAGTGAGTGAGTATATGTTGTCTCAGATTTAACTGATGTAGGTATAGTGAGTGAGTGTCTGTTGTCTCAGACTCAACTGATGTAGGTATAGTGAATGAGTGCATGTTGTGTCAATTTAAACTGATGTAGGTGTAGTAAATGATTGTCAGTTGTCTCAGACTTAACTTATGTAGGTGGTGAGTGAGTGTCTGTTGGTTCAGACCTAACTGATGTTGGTATAGTGAGTGAGTGTTGTTTCAGACTTACCTGATCTAGATATAGTGAGTAAATGTCTGTTGCCTCAGACTGCTGGAGATATTTCCTCGAGGAACAAATCAGGAAGGAAAAAAAGAATGAAGGAAGAAATGATTGCAGAAATTATGAGGAATGTGCGTCCGAGACGAAACAGGCTAAATACGTACGATAGCAACAACGGTCCTGAAATGCCATGCTATAATTGTGGAAGTCTTGCTAGTCACACTCGCCATCGCCATGGGTTTTCATTGCCATTCCTCTAAAAACACAATACTACACTATTGTTTGGAAATATGTACAGGTGCCAACAAGCATCTAACCAGATACATAAAGAGATAGCAAGACAAGAAGATGTTTTTTTGACGATACTAAAGACAGCCTCCGTTTACATGGACAATGAGCACTGCCACTTACGGTGCCATCGACCATAAACTGCTTCCTGAGACGCTTAACAGTAAAACTGGAAGTTGATGATGATGACGATAATGATGATGATGATAAGGACATGATTATAGTGCTAATGTAGTTTATTAATTTTTTTTTTTTT
>CAJHNH020003884.1:25000-50000 GCA_905116865.2 Candidula unifasciata
TGAGCACTTGTTGACTGGGTTAACTCCCTGGTTAATTTATCTCACGTTATTGGAAAGTGTTGATGAACAAATTGAGGGGAGATTAAAAAAAAACGATGATATTAAAATACAGTGGTAAAATGGAGTAAGGTCTAAATTACACGTTATTGGAAAGTGTGGTTGAACCGAATCATGGAAAGAAGAGTATTTTGTACCACTATTGAATTGAGAAACGTCTTTATCATATGACAATACAAGTTGTACGTCAGCAGAGGCGGGGGTGGTGGAGGGGGTGGGTGGGTGGGGAGTGTAAGAATATAATCGTACCATTATGGAATGGAAAAACGTCTCTATGACACGTTATTGGAAGGTGTTGGTGAACAGATTGATGGGAGATAAATACAGACAATGTTATTATACCATTGTGGAATGGAATAACGTCTGAATCACACGTTATTGAAGTGTCTTTGTGAACGGATTGTGCTGAGATTTAAAAACATGATGTTATTATACCACTGTGGAATGGAGTAACGTTTGAAGCACACGTTATTGAAATGTCGAGGTTAACCAAATCAGGGAGATAATAATATTAATGTACCAATATGGCATAGAGAAACGACTACATAACACGTTGTTGGAAGATGAAGTTGTGCACAGTCAGGGCAGATAAGAATATTATTGTACTATCAATTACAGGGAAGCGTCTATATCAGCTGTTACTGGAAAGTGTGGAACCCAATCAATCACGCACTCACTCATCCACTCATGCACTCACTCACTTAAGCACGACCCACTCAACAACTCATGCACTCACTCACTCCCTCACTCACCGAATAATGCACTTACTAAAGCAATCATTCACTCATCCACTCATGCACTCCTCGCTCACTAACTCACGACACATTTACCCACTCATAGACTCACTCACTCGCTCACTCACCAACTCGTGTCCTCACTCACTCATTCACCTATCACTTAATCACTCACATGTTAACTCACTCCCTGACTCGCCCACCCACTCACTCACCCACCAACTCACTCACTCACCCACCCACTAGCCAACTCACTCACTCAGGCGTTCAATTACTCACTTACCCACACATTCACTCAATCACTGACCTAATGACCCAGTCTTGCACTAACGCAAACACTCAATCACCCACTCACTCACTAACTATATTACCCAATAAATTGCTGACTAAGTCACCCATGCATTTACTCACTCATTCACTCACCACTCACTAACTCTCTCACTCATGCACTCCCTTCCTCACTCACGCACCACTCACCACTTGCCACTCAATCACTTACTCACTCACTCACCCACTTATGTACTCACTCACCACTGACTCCTTTACTAATGTAGTAGGGTGGAAGCGACTTAAAGGTCTTGGAAGGTTTATCCTGGTTTGAAAATGCTAACCGGCGTTTTGAGAAACATTGGCAGTTAATAAAGTATACGAAAGATGGGGAAAAATCTGGCTCGCTGGGTATAAAAGATTTTGTCTAGTCTCGCAGCGATCGATTCGACTTCCGGACCAACCTGATGAAGCCTAACCGAAGAAGACTGATGCTTTGCACAATGGGCTGGTCTATGGGTATGGCGACCACAGGTAACGTTCGTGGTCGGACTGATGGCAGTCGAGGGTACGTTCAGTGGTTAGTTGGTTAAAATAGATTTTCATTTGTATTCTAGACAAGGAATAGTTAAGGGGTAGATTGCTGTATATTTGAGGTTTTGTTCCAGCACGTGGTCGTTTATGTCGTTACTTTTTGGCCATGCTGATGTGAAGTTCAATAAAATTATGTTCAACGTTGTATTCATAGTTACAGTTGTTTTCTTCAGCTTAGGACCTCTAGACCTCTAGTTAGTGTGCCTAGATTCCTAGTTGTTTTAATTTAGTTTATTATTACCTGACATATTAGACTTTACACAGAAGATCTCATGCCTGGACTAGAAAAACATTGTTTCTAGCACCCACCTAAACGAACTATTTTTCCTCTTTTAAATCTTGGTACTTAGGATTTCTCCCCCCTAGTGGATTTCTCCCCCCTAGTACAAATGGCGTCGTCTGGCAAGGATTTTGGTGGCCATTAGATATTTTGTGTCTAGCCTAGTTAGTTCAAGTAATAATAGTATTTCAGAGTTTAGATTGATTTTTAAATGGCGCCCAACTTGTGTGGCTTCTATATTAGTCTTTTGATTTTTGTTTAGTCAGATGTGACAGGTTTTAATTCACAAAAGAGTTCTTGATTGTGCAGGTAATAGTAGTGATTTTTAAATTCGGTTTTTATGGCGCCCACGTGCTCTTTTATTTCATACTTTAAATATGTTCGCCCACGTGTGTGGTCTCGTTATCGAAGACTTGGGTTGTTCATAGTTAAGTTTTATATCATCTTGTGCACGGATGAATAGCGTTGTGGAGTAGTTTAATTTGCCAGGTCTAGTCGTCTCAGATTATCGCGTGTTGATTTTAATTTGGTTTAGGACTTGTGTAGGTGCGGCCTGTGTAGTTTTATTGTGTGATCAGATGTTAGTTTTGCTTTCACTAGCAGTAGTCGGCGTCTATTGTTAAGTTAACTAGGAGTGGTCCGTGTCTATTGTCGACTAGGAATGGTTTTGTCTATTGTCCACTGAGTGACTTGTTTACATCTCGACCTGAACTTTGGGTCAGTTTATCTTGATTTATGTCTCCACATCAAGGTTTAACTTTAGGTCTGTTTGTATAGTAGGGAGCCTTGTTTAAAGTACACCGACCGAGCCACTTAAGCAATGACGTTCTTTAACATTGCTGATACCAGTTGAAACATTGTAGGCTTCGGCCGAGGTAATTGCGTTCCATTCTCATTGTAGCCTTCGGTCGAGGTAATTGTTGAATGTGACTTGGGAGCCAAGCGGTGTTGGCAGTGACGAGAGGATTGTCTCTTGATGGCCGAGCGGCCGAGATAATGTCTTTTGTAGGCCTTTAGCCGAGGTAGTAAACGAAAATGTCTATTTGTAGGCTATGCCAAAGCCGAGGTAATTGTAGGCTATGCCAAAGCCGAGGTAATTGTAGGCTATGCCAAAGCCGAGGTAATGTCCGATATGTCTCTCGAGGGCCACGCGGCCGAGACAAGAGTTACGTCTCTCCAAGGCCACGCGGCCGAGACAAGAGTTACGTCTCTCCAAGGCCACGCGGCCGAGACAATGTCCATTGTAGGCCTTTGGCCGAGGTAGTAAACGAAAATGTCCATTGTAGGCCTTTGGCCGAGGTAGTAAACGAAAATGTCAATTTGTAGGCTATGCCAAAGCCGAGGTAATTGTAGGCTATGCCAAAGCCGAGGTAATTGTAGGCTATGCCAAAGCCGAGGTAATGACCGATATGTCTCTCGAGGGCCACGCGGCCGAGACAATGTCCATTGTAGGCCTTTGGCCGAGGTAGTAAACGAAAATGTCCATTGTAAGCCCCGCGGCTGAGGTATCAAATATTATGACAACTTGTCTACGAAGAATTATTGGACGTCGGAGAGGAAATCCAACTGATCAAGAATCCAGATGTTAACTGATTACTATGTTTTTATTGCAGTAACATGTTTTTTTTTTTTTTTTTTTAGGTTTTGCTTGTTGTGTTTTAGTAATGATTTGGTATGTGTTTAACGCATTGTTCTAGCGAGGAGCGGATTAATTGGGGGTTTGTTCTACTCTGATGGTGTCTCGGACCCAAGCGCACATGCTAACGTGTTCCGATGATATCGCCATTATTGATGTAGAGGGGGGATTTGTAGTGATTTTGCAGATGGTAGCTGAAACTCGAACGCAAATGTTCACTGGATGTTTCATGACTACTGCCATCTTGGTAATTTCTTATTTGGGACTTATACGTTCCTTATCCAGTTTCCTTGGGACGAGTCATGCTTTGATCATATATCGATGTCAGCTATTTTTGGGTGAATGTTATTAGTGGTACTGCAAGTGACTAGTGATTACGTAATGTCAGGGGATGATTTTTAGACAATTTACGTTACATATTGTGTAGTTGCCGGGACGTCAACAAAAATAATAATCCGACGTGTAGTAGGGTGGAAGCGACTTAAAGGTCTTTGAAGGTTTATCCTGGTTTGAAAATGCTAACCGGCCTTTTGAGAAACATTGGCAGTTAATAAAGTATACGAAAGATGGGGAAAAATCTGGCTCGCTGGGTATAAAAGATTTTGTCTAGTCTCGCAGCGATCGATTCGACTTCCGGACCAACCTGTGGAAGCCTAACCGAAGAAGACTGATGCTTTGCACAATGGGCTGGTCTATGGGTATGGCGACCACAGGTAACGTTCGTGGTCGGACTGATGGCAGTCGAGGGTACGTTCAGTGGTTAGTTGGTTAAAATAGATTTTCATTTGTATTCTAGACAAGGAATAGTTAAGAGGTAGATTGCTGTATATTTGAGGTTTTGTTCCAGCACGTGGTCGTTTATGTCTTTACTTTTTGGCCATGCTGATGTGAAGTTCAATAAAATTATGTTCAACGTTGTATTCATAGTTACAGTTGTTTTCTTCAGCTTAGGACCTCTAGACCTCTAGTTAGTGTGCCTAGATTCCTAGTTGTTTTAATTTAGTTTATTATTACCTGACATATTAGACTTTACACAGAAGATCTCATGCCTGGACTAGAAAAACATTGTTTCTAGCACCCACCTAAACGAACTATTTTTCCTCTTTTAAATCTTGGTACTTAGGATTTCTCCCCCCTAGTACACTAACCCACTCATGCACTCACTCACTCACTTACTCACTCACTCAGTCGCTTGCCCTCTCACTCACTAGCTTCCTCACCTTATAACTCGCTCACTTACCCACTCATACACTTACACACTGACTCACTCGTCTACTCACGCACCACACACCACTTAATCACTGACTCATTCACTTATTCACTCATTCCCGCTCCACTTACCCACTAATGCACTCTCACTCGTCCACTTACCGACTCATGCATTGACTCAATCACCACTCACTTACTCAATCACTTTAAAACTCAGCTAGTAACTCACCCACCGACTAACTTACTTACCCACCCACTCACTCATTCACTCAGTCAGTCGCTCACTCAGTCACTCACCCACTTATGGGCTCACTCACTGATCCACTCAATCACTCATTCACACACCCACTCATGTACTCGCTCACTCACTTACTCACCCACTGATCCACTCAATCACTCATTCACTAACCCACTCATGTACTCACTCACCCACTCATGTACTCACTCACACCACTTATTTACTCACTCACTCATTCACTCACTCACTCACCCACTCACGCAATCGTCACTTACTCACTCACTCACCACTCGTAACTCAGCCATTTACCCACTCATGCACTGACATACTCACTCACGCACCACCCATGCACTTACTCACTCACCCATTCACCCACACACTTACTCAGTCGTTCACTTATCATGATGTAATTATACCATTGTTGAATATAGAAACGTCTATATCACACATTATTTGAAGGTTTGGTGGATAGATTAGGGGGTAATAAACAAATATTATGTTATTATACCATTATGAAATGAAGTAACATCTGAATCACAGGTTATTGAAATGGCTGGGATAACCAAATCAGTGATTTGATAAAATTAATGTACCATTATGGCATGGAAAACGACTACATAACACGTTACTGGAAGATGAATTTGTACACAGTCAGGCTGGATTAGAATATTACTGTAAGGTATAGGACCCAATTTCTGTTGCATATTAAAGCCCTATCCCAGCTAGACGTTATGCTACTTCGTAACCTTACGGCTGAACGGGTTTTCTTGGACTTGAACCTGTGGGATCCTTTCAGAATGGTTGCACTTTGTAATAGTAGGTATGAATCGCACGATGTGCGGTCCTAGTTGGTTTAACGTCCCTCACTCACCTACCCACTCACCCACCCACTCACTCACCCACCCACTCGCTCACTCGCTCACTCACTCACCCACTCATGCACTCCCTCACTCACACACTTACTCACACACCACTTATCACTCGCTACTTAATCACTCACTCACTCATTCATTCATGCACTCACTCACTCCATCACTCACCGTCTCATGCACTCACTAATTCACTCATTCACCACTCACTCACTTAATTATTTACATATTCACTCACTCCCTTACTCGCCCACCCACTCACTCACTCACCCACTCACTCACTCACCCACTCACCTAATCGCTCACTCACTCACTTTCTCACTCACTCAGGACGCTCACTTACCTACTCATTCACCCACTCACTCATTCTCACTGACCCACTCTTGCACTCACTCACTCGCTCGCTCACCCAGTCATTTAATCGCTATATTACTTAATAACTTGCTCACTAAGTTAATCAAGCACTCACTTATTCACTCACTACTCACTCACTCCCTCGCTTACCAACTCATGAACTCCCTCGCGCTCCACTCACAACTTGCCACTCAATAACTCACTCACTCATCAACTCATGCACTTACTCACTCACGCACCACTCACCCACTTATGCACTCACTCACTTACCACTCACCCCCTCACGAACCCACTCATGAACTGACTCACTCATGCACTCAGAAACTCACTCACTCACTCAGTCGCTTACCATCTCAGTCACTTGCTCACTTACCCACTAACTCAATAATTCACTCACTCACTCGCACCCTCACGCACCACGTACCACTCAATCACTTACTCGCTCACTCACCGACTCATACACTTACTCACTCACTCACCACTCACTCACTCCCTTACTCACAAATTCACTCACTCACCCGCCCACTAACTCATTCACCCCCTTTACCTGTCTACTCACGCACCCACTCATTCACTCAATTAGTCGCTCAGTCACTCACTCACCTACACATGTACTTACTCACCCACTCATCCACTCATTCAGTCAATCCCTCACCCACTGACCCACTCGTGCGCTCAGTCACCCACTCACTCGCTCACTTACCCACACACTAACTTGCTTACTCGCCCACTAACTCGTTTAATCGCCTACACATGCACTAACTCACTCAATAACTCAATCACTCGCTCACCCACTAATGCACTAACTTACTCAACGCCAATCCTCTCATGCACTCACTCACCCACTCACTCACTCACTCACCCACTCATGCACTTACTTACTTACTTACCCACTCACTCACCTACTCACTAACCCACACACCCATTCACCCACTCACTCACTCAGACTTGAACTTCAAATGGCATTTCCTTGTATCCTTGTCAGTAAACGATAGCCAGGCAGCCTAGACTATGAAACGAATATAACAAATTCCTCAATCTGGGATACAGTTTGGACTAGCAAGATACAATCTACACCACAGTATTTACCAGAAATGATTTCAACCGTGACAGAACCCCCCCCCCCCCCCCCCCCTCCCTTTTCCCCATGCTGTTTCATGCGACTTTGGTGATATCTCATTTATAATTAGCAAAATGTCAACTAATCTTACTGAATTCACAATTAGTACCAGGCTTCAAGCCTAACTTCGTATCGTAGACTTGTCTAGTCTTTGATGAGGTACGTGCATCATTTACTTCTGTGAGTCAGGTGCCGTGTCGCACGTGTTGTAGTAGAGTGTATAAAATCTGGCAGCATGCTTACGTCTCACAGACTGGTATACCAGATTTTTGTCTGTTGCTACGGTCCAATTCAAGTCAGTGATAGCAAGCGTATTGCAGTCAAAGCTGATATTAATACGGTTGCTTGCTGTTTCATTTTACATGCAGGTATGCTCTAGTTTCAGTTAGTATGTGTATATCCTTTACATTCATGCTATTAAAAGAAAAAAAAAACCTAATGTGACCACTGGAAAGTTCCGTGGAAAGAGAGATACAGAATAAGCAATGTGAGACGATTCTTGACATCATTTTGTCGTTACATTGAGGAATGTTTACACAGCAACTGATACGCGTAATTGTGGAGAGTGTTGATGGCCACGTCAGGTGACAAGAAACTTGATGATGATGATGCCATCTCTCTCTACCCTATATATGTATATATATATATATATATATGTATATGCATATATATATATATATATATATATATATATATATATATATATATATATGTATGTATATATATATATATATATATATATATATATATATATATATATATATATATAGAGAGAGAGAGAGAGAGAGAGAGAGAGAGAGAGAGAGAGCAACAATGGACAATAAACAACCCAATGAGAACAACCCTAACACAAATTAGAGTACTGGACGTACAAAAGATAGATATCCAGGCCTTGATATCAGATACTAATTGCAGCAATATCTCACATGAATGAATGAAACATGTTAAACAAATAACACGAGCATCAACACTGAAAAGACAGAATGACAGAAATAGTGGCAATAGGAAGACAGATACAAATGCATTTATCAGAAAAAAGTGTTTAAATATCTGAAATTAACTTTACTGAAGATGGTAAATTGGATAAAGAAATACCACTCGATGCTGCAAAATAAACTAAGTATTTTGACAACTAACACCCGATCTTACAATTAAGGATGATCACGATCAGCACACAGAAACATCTCATACAAAGCATGCTAATTCCAGTCTTTTGCTACCCACCAGTGCCAACCATTATCGCTGACAAGAAACATAATAATAAAATGTGTCACCGTGGAAAAGATGTGCGAGAAAACCCGCAGGTGCGACCAGAATAAAAGTTCATAAAAGAAAAAAAAAAAAAAAACGTCGGAACAGAAAGAAATTATAAATTACTTTCAAAGACAGCAAATCAAAATGTTTGCCAACTTGGATAGAATGCCTTGTGACTCCATACTATACAACGTATACACCAAAATATGAGATGGACGAAACGCACGAGGCTGACCAAGAACAAGATGGAAAAACATCAAAGAAAGTCTACAACAGCATCATGTGTCTACTGTAGAGGCGGCCAGATAAGCAGGAAGCAGAACCTTATATCTCCTCTGACACACCAAACAGTAACACAGGCAGTGAAAAAGAAGAATAGAAGAAGTAGAAGACACACTACAAAGGGACAAGGAGAAATAAGGTGATCACCACCGCACATCATGGGTTAGAAGAGAAACAAAAAAGGAACCTTGTGTTGCTACTGACATATTAAATTTAAGGACCCTATTACACGCCTTGTAAGCAAACAAGAAATCCCTAAAGCATTTCACACTTTTAAGAACAACAAAGCACTAGGCAAAGACGAACTGCCAGCAGAACTTCTCAAAGTAGATCGCAACACAATTGCTAGCATTCTAGAACCATTGTTCACGGAAATCTGCCAGAAATAAGTATTGCCTGATGATTGGACTGAAGGTACAGTAGTCCAAATTCTCCAAAAAAGGAGTCTTAACAGACTGCAATAATTGGAGGGGAATTACTCTGCTCTCAGTACCAACCAAAGTCTTTTGTAAATCATCATAATGTGGCTCGAAAAGGGAGTAGATACGTGTCTACTAGAACAAGCAGAATTCAGAATGCATGAACAGATCTTCACCCTACGCAACATCGTAGAACAAATCAATATAATAATTTTGTAGAATTTGAAAACGCTTTATACAGCGTCCATAGAGACAGCCTCTGGAAAATGTTGCGACATTATGAAATGCCAGAGAAGATAAACATGATTGCTCTCTTGTTTAAAGATTGTTCTTGCAGTATTAAAAAGACAATACATCTTTCCCAGTACAGATAGGTGTAAGACAGGGATGTGTTATGCCATTCCTTCTTTTTAACATTGTGATTCATTGGATACTAAAGAACACAGTCGACAAGACATTGTGAGGCATACGATGGACTCTAGTCACCATGCTCAAGTATCTTGATTTTGCAGATAATATAGCACTCGTATAACATAAACATGAACATATGCAAAAGAAAAGTAGCAGACTACGCAGCACAGCAGAAATGGGGGAAAAAAGGGGGGGGGGGAAACTGAGAATAAATACAAGGAAAACTGAAAACATGACAAACATTCCCAACCAACAATCAGTGACCATTGATAACCAAACCCTTAAAAAAAAGTAGAACAGTTTACATATCGTGCCAGTGTGACATCCCTATTAGGAGGGACAGGAGAAGACACAATCATGCTTTACAAAGCAAGAGCCACTTGTAGAAGGATGAGGCAAATCTGGAAATCCAACAGTTACTGCAGAGGAACAAAACTGATTCTCTAAAAGCATCATTTTGTCATTTCCACTTTATGGTGTAGAATACTGGAGAATGCCATTAACAAAAACAAAAACAAAAACAGATGCGCAAAAGCTACCCATCTTCAACCACACATGTCTACGTAGAATTATCAAAATTTGTCTGGTCAAATACAATCTCAGAAGAATCTAAACTACTTCAAGTAATAAATCAAGAAACTTATGACAGTATGATAATCAAGAAAAGATGGCAATGGCTAGGCTACATTATGAGAATGAATCTTGATATACCTGCTAAAACAGCTCTCACTTGAACACCAGAGGGAAAAATAAAGAAGGAGTGCTCCCCCCCTCCCCCCCCCCCTTTTCCCCCGATGGATAGGAACGATGAAAAGTGAACTGAGTGCTGCATCTCTGACACGAAACACTGCAATAGAGATTACAAGGACTGGAAGGCATGGAAAGTCCCATCTGAAGCCATAAAAACAGCTGATGATGATTCCCCGCCTCCAGTCGTATTTGGCAAATAGTACTAGATCTATATGTTAAAGACCAATCGGCACTTGGCGGTGATGTGGTCAACACAACGCTGACTGCCTTTACTTACCAGGACCTTACCTGGAGCTTATTTAATACTGGGTCGGAATAGGGGCCAAGGCCATTTTTGTTTTAAAGTCCGGCACATCAGGACCCAAACCAACTACCTTCGGATCTGCATGCAAGGTCTAGCCGCTACACTACTGCGGCTCCCTAGTAGCTTATTAGATATAAAGTAAAACTAAAAAGTACGGCTGTACCGAATAGTGATTTTCACTATTCGGCCGAATACGAATAGCGGGACTAACTATTCGGCCGAATACGAATACGAATAGTGTATAGTGTATAAAATATATCTAAAAAACACACATTCATAATGTCAAATGTACGCTGAACTTTTACTTCACATAAAGTAGCGCAGAATAGTCATCTTCTTCTTTAGCATTCTGAGCCCTTGGGGTTTACTGCTGCAGATATTACTCGTCTCCATTCATCTCTCTGGCTGGCCTTATCTTCACAATTTGAGACACCAGCTATTTGCAGGTCTGGCTGAACATTATCTCTCGAACTTATTTTTGTTTTGTCTGCCTCGTGGTCTACGTCCATTCCTCTCTCGGGTGTATACAGTTTTTTACTTTTCTGTCATCTGACATTCTTTCAATGTGCCCCAACCATTTTAGTGTGTTAGCTCTCATGATGCCAGTGATCAATGGTGATTTAAACAGATTATGTGTTACGTTTTTGCTTCTGACTCTCCATTCCCCACTGTTAGCATCTTTAATGGGTCCAAAGATTTATCCTAGAACCCTTTTCGATAACCTGTAATAAGGCCTCATCTCTTTTATTTCTGCTTCAAGTTTCAGAGCCAAATAAAACGACTGGTCCTTCCAACGTTTTATATATTTTGATCATGGTGTTGCGAGACAGACACTTTGACTTTAGCAGACGTTGAAGGGCATAGTACACTTTATTTCTAGATTGCATTTTAGATTGTATTTCTTCTCTCAGCATGTTGGAACAGTTGAAGTTTGCACCCAAGCACTTATATGTTTCCGTTCGTTTGATGTTTATATTATCAACTTGTATAAGGATGGAGTTTTTATTTTTTCCATGTCTAGTTAGTATTCGTACAGAATAGTAAACATTTAAAAACATTTTATGTTCTGCATCCTTCAGTCAGTCTGTGGTAGCTAATAACTAGGAATGAAATAATCCTAAGTATTATTACAAGTAACTAAACTTGGAAATTGTCACTGACAGCTTAGTTAATGCAGGAAATCTGCATTAGCTTTCAACAAAACCAATCGTTCCATGTTGTCAGCATTAAGCTGTGTGTGCAGAAGCTGGTGTAAGGTAACTACTATTCGTATTCGGCCCGACCACAACTAAAACTATTCGACCGAATACCGAATAGTCAATAAGTCCACTATTTGGCCCCAAAGAGAATACAAAGCGTATATTCGGTACAGCCCTACTAAAAAGCAACACAGGACCCTGTCATACCAACAGCTTGTCAGGCATAAAGAACTGACCAGTTATGTTTATTAACAAACTGCTTTTACTTTAAAGGACAATTCCTTGTAGACCCCTAATTCTGGCACGACCTAGCAACATGGACATTGCAACCAAGGCGACGTTTTCTATACCCCTGGGTAACGTTGCAGACTGTAGGACAAACGGAATGAAACAATTCTAATTATTTACCAAACACGATCTGAACCGTGAGAACAATCCGTGATGTTGTTTCACTCATCTTTGACCGTGCGTCCAATAATTATTTGCCCAATTTAATCAATTTCCACACGCAAAATGTTCAGTCCCAGGCATCAAAGACACCTACATGCCAGACACATGCGGCGTCGTTGATGAGCTGTGTACATTGTTTACTTCTACTATTCCTGTACTTTGTGGCAGGTGTCACTCGAAATTTTTATAAAATCCAAGGCCATTTTCTTGTGTATCCTCCATATTAGACAGGCTAAGGTGACTGTCTCTTTTATCCCGTCAAGTTACAATAGGTATGAATATCGTGTGCTTTCTGAGTGAGAGTTAACATAAGTAAGCTTGTTGGCCGTTTCAAGTTAAATTGATGTCTGATGGTGAATATCTGTTGTCTAAGTTAAACTGATCTAGGTATGGTGAGTGTCTGTTGTTTTAAGTTAAATTGACGTCGGTATGGTGAGAATATGTGGTCTCGAGTTGAACTAATGTATGTAAAATTATTGTCTGTTGTCATAAGTTAAACTGATGTAGGTATGGTGAGTAAGTGTCTGTTTTTTCAGACTTAACTCGTGTAGGTATTGTGTGTGAGTATCTGATGTCTCAAGTTAAACTGATGTAGGTATAGTGAGTGGGAATCTGTTTTCTCAGACCTAACTGATGTTATAGGTATATTGAGTTAGTGTCTGTTGTCTCAGACTTAACTGATGTAGGTATAGTAAGTGAGTGTCTGTTGTCTCAGACCTAACTGATATAGGTAAATTGAATGAGTGTCTGTTGTATCAGACTTAACTATTGTAGGTAAGTGAGTGATTGTCTGTAGTCTCAGACGTAGCTGATGTAGGTGTAGTGAGTGAGTGTCTCTTGTCTCAGAATTAACTGATGAAGGTATAGTAAGTGAATTTCTGTTGCCTCAAAGTGCCAGAGATCGTTTCCTGGAGGGGCAAATCAGGAAGGAAATGAGAATGAAGGGAGAAATGATTGCAGAAATGATGAAGGCTGTGCGTCTGAGAAGAAACAGGCTAAATACGTACGATAGCATTAACGGTCCTGAAATGCCATGCTATAATTGTGGAAGTACATGCCTTTGCGCGGGCGGTTCTTGCTAGTTACACTCGCCATCGCCATGGGTTTTCATTTCCATTCCTCTGAAAACACAATACAACACTATTGTTCGGAAATATGAACAGGTGCCAACAAACATCAAACCAGACAAATAAAGAGATAGCAAGACAAGAAGATGATGGTTTGGCGATACTACAGACAGCCTCCGTTTACATGGACAATGAGCACTGACACTTACGGTGCCATCGACCATAAACTGCTTCCTGAGACGCTTAAAAGTAAAACTGGAAGTCGATGACGATGACGATAATGATGACGATGATAAGGGCAAGATTATAGTGCTAATATAGTTTATTTATTTATCTACAGACCCATTCAACGACAGTTTATGCAAACATCCTACAGACAAACTTTATAGCCATGCTCTTACGTTTATGTCTGCTACTTCTTCCCGCTATGGCACTTGGTACTTTTCTACACAAAAGCGCTCTGCATGGGATGGGCGGTATTCTATGGAAAAAGATGCTCCTAGGGCTAGGTAATAATCCAAAACTGCAGGCTCTCCAAGCGATTGGCAATTTTGCAAGCCAACGTTCTCTCTCAGGAAGAGGAGATATTCCAAGCATACAGGCTCTCCCGGGGACAGGCAGTACTCCAGCAATATGGAAACTCTATGGGGCACACGCTATACAGGGGACAAGTAATTTCCCAGGAACAGTTGCTGTCCAAGCAACTCCAACTTTCCAAGGTGCAGGTACTCTCCAAGGAACGGGTATTTCCCCAGGGACACGTACTTTGCCAGCGACAGGAACTCACTCAGGGACAGGAAGTTATCAAGGGACAAGTACCCTTTCAGGGACAGGTACTCTTTCAGGGACAAGTACTCTTTCAGGGACAGAGGCCTTCCAAGCTACAAACACAAGCCCAGATGTATTCTTGCTGATACTTTTTGGTTACTTTGACTCGAACAGTGACAAAACAGTTGGGGAGTCTGAACTAAAGCAGGTGTTGGAGGTAAAGTGTCTTACTTACCTAATTTATTCACTATCTATCTATCTATCTATCTATCTATCTATCTATCTATCTATCTATCTATCTATCTATCTATCTATCTATCTATCTATCTATCTATCTATCTATCTATCTATCTATCTATCTATCTATCTATCTATCTATCTATCTATCTATCTATCTATCTATCTATCTATCTATCTATCTATCTATCTATCTATCTATCTATCTATCTATCTATCTATCTATCTATCTATCTATCTATCTATCTATCTATCCATCTATCTATCTATCTATCCATCCATCCATCCATCCATCTATCTATCTATCTATCTATCTATCTATCTATCTATCTATCTATCTATCTATCTATCTATCTATCTATCTATCTATCTATCTATCTATCTATCTATCTATCTATCTATCTATCTATCTATCTATCTATCTATCTATCTATCTATCTATCTATCTATCTATCTATCTATCTATCTATCTATCTATCTATCTATCTATCTATCTATCTATCTATCTATCTATCTATCTATCTATCTATCTATCTATCTGTCTGTCTGTCTGTCTGTCTGTCTGTCTGTCTGTCTGTCTGTCTGTCTGTCTGTCTGTCTGTCTGTCTGTCTGTCTGTCTGTCTGTCTGTCTGTCTGTCTGTCCGTCTGTCCGTCTGTCTGTCTGTATGTCTGTCTGAATGTCTGTGTTTATTATACGTATATATGCGTATATGTGTGACATGCATGCATGTATAGGCGTGTTTGTGCATGTATGATTCTGTGTACCAAGGAGTGTATCTATGGGTAACTGTATAACTTTGTGTGTATGTTAGCCTGTGTGTGTGTGTTTATGTGTATGTCTCTTTGTGTGGGCGTGTGTTTGTGTGTGTTTATGTGTGAGCTTATATGGTGTCTGCGTGCGTGTCTGCAGGTGTGCCTGTGTGCGTGTCTGTGTCTGTGCTCATGTCTCGGTGTTGGTGTGTCTGTAAGCGTGTCTGTGTGTGTGTCTCTGTGCGTGTCAGTGTGCGTGTCAGTCTGTGTTTGTGTCTGTGGATGTGTGTCTATGTTTGTGTGTCTGTGGGTGTGTGTCTGTGTGTGTATCTATGTATGTGTCTGTAGGTGTTTCTGCGTTTTTGTCTGTGTGTCTATGCCTGCATGTCTGTGGCTGTGTGTTTCTCTGTTTATGTGTGAGTTTATATGGTGTCCGCGTGCTTGTCTGTGTCTGTGCTCATGTCTCTGTGTTGTTGCGTCTATATGCTGGTTTTTATGTGCATGGATGTGTGTGTCTCTCTGTGTCTGTATGCGTGTCAGTCTGTGTTTGTGTATTTGTGGGTGTGTTTATGTATGTATGTATGTATGTATGTATGTATGTATGTATGTATGTATGTATGTATGTATGTATGTATGTATGTATGTATGTATGTATGTATGTATGTATGTATGTATGTATGTATGTATGTATGTATGTATGTATGTATGTATGTATGTATGTATGTATGTATGTATGTATGTATGTATGTATGTATGTATGTATGTATGTATGTATGTATGTATGTATGTATGTATGTATGTATGTATGTATGTATGTATGTATGTATGTATGTATGTATGTATGTATGTATGTATGTATGTATGTATGTATGTATGTATGTATGTATGTATGTATGTATGTATGTATGTATGTATGTATGTATGTATGTATGTATGCATGTATGCATGTATGTATGTATGTATGTATGTATGTATGTATGTATGTATGTATGTATGTTATGTATGTATGTATGTATGTATGTATGTATGTATGTATGTATGTATGTATGTATGTATGTATGTATGTATGTATGTATGTATGTATGTATGTATGTATGTATGTATGTATGTATGTATGTATGTATGTATGTATGTATGTATGTATGTATGTATGTATGTATGTAAGTATGTATGTATGTATGTATGTATGTATGTATGTATGTATGTATGTATGTATGTATGTATGTATGTATGTATGTATGTATGTATGTATGTATGTATGTATGTATGTATGTATGTATGTATGTATGTATGTATGTATGTATGTATGTATGAATGTATGTATGTATGTATGTATGTATGTATGTATGTAAGTATGTATGTATGTATGTATGTATGTATGTATGTATGTATGTATGTATGTATGTATGTATGTATGTATGTATGTATGTATGTATGTATGTATGTATGTATGTATGTATGTATGTATGTATGTATGTATGTATGTATGTATGTATGTAATATATATATATATATATATGTATGTATGTAGAATTTTAACTGAAAATCCCTGATTTTCTATTTGGTATTTGCGAGATATTGTATTTTCACTATCGTGTAAAGTATAATCAGATTTGACTGATATGTGTCAATATGCAATAACACAACATTTATTAGTTGATTGATATCGCATGTTTATTTGTCTTTAATTTTTTTTTTTTAGGACGTCGACATCAACAAAAATGGTTTTGCTAGTGGTGATGAGTTGTCACGAGCGTTCCCACATATGACATCAGAGCACTTAAGTAAGTTCAATTATCTCACTTTAAAGGAAAAACAGGTTACATAAGCGAACTGGTATCACATAGAAAACTTATAGTTTTCCCATAACACTGGGAACTCGATGCGTGATTTGGTCAATTTCTCTCAGATCGTTTTACTTCTCATCACAGTGTGTAAGGCTCATTTTAGAACAGGTCATACTGTGAATGTCGAATATTAAATTAACAGCACTAGGGACACCGTTATAAGCTCTGTCCCCAGCTTCAGTAAAGTCAAATGCTTCAATTCCGACTGCATCAGTAACTGCATGATTGTATATCAACCTCGCTTGTCCCTTGAGTGTTGTGAGCATCTGCCAGATCCCCTAGCAACTCCTCGCAGCGCCTTTCTTCTGAGACCGTATTTATCTATCTGTTCTTCCCCCTCCCCCCCCCCTTTTTTTTTTTCCCTGGGGCATGCAAGAGTGTTAGGAAATGACGAGACAGACTGGCTGATTCCGCACCGATTGGTGGAGAATTTATACATGACAAGCTAAATGTCTTCATTGCCAATTTAGGGCGAATAAACAATGCTGAGCCACGGATTGATGTTATGGTCTAGAGAGAGAGAGTACGGTACAGCTGAGAGTGACCAGGGGATCTGGAGAGAGAACGGTACAGCTGGTAGTGACCAGGGGATCTGGAGAGAGAACGGTACAGCTGGGATTGACAAAGGTGTCTGGAGAGAGAACGGTACAGCTGGGAGTGACCAGGGGATCTGGAGAGAGAACGGTACAGCTGAGAGTGACCAGGGGATCTGGAGAGAGAACGGTACAGCTAGTAGTGACCAGGGGATCTGGAGAGAAAACGGCACAGCTCTGAGTGACCAGGAGATCTGGAGAGAGAACGGTGCAGCTGAGAGTTACCAGGCGATCTGGAGCGAGAACGGTACAGCTGGGAGTGACAAGGGTATCTGGAGAGAGAACGGAACAGCTGGGAGTTACCAGGTGATCTGGAGAGAGAACGCTATAGCTGGGAGTGACAAGGGTATCTGGAGAGAGAACGGTACAGCTGGGAGTGACCAGGGTATCTGGAGAGAGAACGGAACAGCTGGGAGTTACCAGGTGATCTGGAGAGAGAACGCTATAGCTGGGAGTGACAAGGGTATCTGGAGCGAGAACGGTACAGCTGGGAGTGACCAGGATATCTGGAGAGAAAACGGTACATCTGGGAGTGACAAGGGTATCTGGAGAGAGAACGGTACAGCTGGTAGTGACCAGAGAATCTGGAGAGAGAGAACGATACAGCTGCGACAATTGTGTGTGCGAACAATTCAGAGAAATTATAAGCACAATTGTGTATCCTTTTTCTTCTTCTTTTCTCTACTTCTTTGGCTCTGTTACCACTGCATCTGTATACCAGTGCTCTCTGGCTGCCGTGTCTGATATCAGTTATAGTCTATTTTGCTATAGCATTTCAGCTCAAAAGCCCCTATACTCTTTCAGTCCTTAAGAAAGAGAATAGGGGCTTTTGAGCAGAAATGCTATAGAAAGATTCTCAGAATATCTTGGACAAAGAAGATGAGAAATATTGACATCTTAAAACATCTGAACATCAAGGAAGATTGGCTAATAAACAGCATCCTTTCTCGAAAGCTGGAATATTTTGGTCATATCAAGCGCCACGAGGGATTGGAAAAAATTATAGCAGAAGGCATGGTACCAGGAAGGAGGGGCAGAGTCCGAACGACACGAAGATGGGCACAGGATTTAAGTGACTCCTTGAGTGTAAAAGTTCATAAGACGAGAGAGCTGGCAAGAGACCCAGTTTTTTACAGGCAGACTGTAATAAGAGCGACGTTCTGCAAAGGACCTGCTACATGATGATGATTATGATATATATATATATATATATATATATATATATATATATATATTTCACTATTCGCGATTTATAAAAAAAAATAGATCTCATTTTAGTATTTCATATCATCAACAGATACAATCTATTCAATGTTTGGCGCTCAATCCGCTAGTGGCATTTCTCTGGAAAATCTCCAAGACGTATTTAACGGATTTGACACTGACGGTGACGGAAAGATAACTGAGGCCGATCTGGCTTTAGCCTAGTACGTATTTTGTAAAATTTTTATAATTCACGAAAAGGGGAATCCCACAGTTCCCTGCAAAGTTCAATGTTTGTTTATACAGACACTTCTGTAAGTAGGCGGTGTGTCAAATAATAACATTACCTTCTTCTTTCTTTTTGTTTCCTATTCTTATAATAATAATAATTATTATTATTATTTCTCCTGCTTTTTCTTTCTTTCTTTCTTCTTCTTCTTCTTCTTCTTCTTCTTCTTCTTCTTCTTCTTCTTCTTCTTCTTCTTCTTCTTCTTCTTCTTCTTCTTCTTCTTCTTCTTCTTCTTCTTCTTCTTTTTCTTCTTCTTCTTCTTCTTCTTCTTCTTCTTCTTCTTCTTCTTCTTCTTCTTCTTCTTCTTCTTCTTCTTCTTCTTCTTCTTCTTCTTCTTCTATATTCTTCTTCTTCTTCTTCTTCTTCTTTCTTCTTCTTCTTCTTCTTCTTCTTCTTCTTCTTCTTCTTCTTCTTCTTCTTCTTCTTCTTCTTCTTCTTCTTCTTCTTCTTCTTCTTTCTTCTTTCTTCTTCTTCTTCTTCTTCTTCTTCTTCTTCTTCTTCTTCTTCTTCTTCTTCTTCTTCTTCTTCTTCTTCTTCTTCTTCTTCTTCTTCTTCTTCTTCTTCTTCTTCTTCTTTTTCTTGTTTATCTTCTTTATTTTCTGCTTCTTCTGCTTCTCCTCGCCCTTCTTTTTCTTTTTCTTCTTCTTCTTCTTCTTCTTCTTCTTCTTCTTCTTCTTCTTCTTCTTCTTCTTCTTCTTCTTCTTCTTCTTCTTCTTCTTCTTCTTCTTCTTCTTCTTCTTCTTCTTCTTCTTCTTCTTCTTCTTCTTCTTCTTCTTCTTCTTCTTTTTCTTCTTTTTCTTCTTTTTATTGTTCATCTTCTTCCGTTTCTCCTTCCTCTGCCTCTCCTCACCCTTCTTTTTCTTCTTCTAATTATTTGTCTTTTTCTCCTTGTCTCCACTAGAATCAAAAGTAAACACTATCTTATTCCAGATGAACATTAAACGCCCAGCAGTCAAGCATAAAACGAACCTTCAAGCCAACAGTGAAACCACCCCAAAAAACTAGCATGAAACTAACATTGAAACTATCTATTAACGTATGCATGAAACTAACGATTAAACAACACATGAAGATAACCATGAAAACAAGCATGAAACCTACCATAAAAACAAACATAAAAACTAACAGGAAACCAATCATAAAAGTAAAAATGAAACCAAGAATGAAACCAGCCTTGAAACGAGCTGCAGCTAACCACAAACTGTGTAATCAGCATGAAATTAAACATGAAAGCAACCACGAAACCCACGATGAAATCAAAGGACCATATCAATCTGAAAATCAAAATGAAACCAAACTTAAAACTAACACCAATATTGGCAATGAAGCCAAGAGTGAAGAAAACCAACAACTCAACTAAGCAATCTATTAATAATGATCACGTTAGGATGACAACGCCAGTTCTTGTTGCTGTAGGTTTGTGCTCAAAAACATGATATTTATCTTCCCTCATTCTCCTCAGCTCCCATGGACTCCAGATACCAGAAAGGGGGTCAGGTTTGAGAGGAGATACAGGTTCAGTGCGAGAGACAGATTCAGGGGCAGGATCAGGATCCAGAGAGAACACAGGTAGAAGGATAGGGACTCTTCCGAGAGTAGACACTGATTCCAGAGTAGGAACTAGTCCACGAGAAGAAACTTTTCGAGGAACAGGGTCCATACAACCAACGTAAGTTCTGTTCGACTGATCATCTATATATATATAAATCAATGTTTGTGTGTTTGTTTGCCCCCTATAGACTCAGAAACTACTGAACCGATTTAGCTGAAATTTTCAGGATATCTTTGTTTTGATACCGGATGTTGAACCATCATGGTTTGAAATTCAACCTGTCACTGTTAAAGATAGGTGACCACAATTTGAGCCATAAATTTCGAAACTAATATTTATAACTTTAGTGATTTCTAATTATAGCCACGTTAGTAATTGCGCATGCGCCGTGCAGCCAACACCTCCTTTAATACATAGAGTAGGTCGTGGTACAGCAAACAAGACTATATCTATATCTGTGCAGGCAGTGATTGCCACAATAACTATATTAGACACGATTTCTATTTTTTTGGTTTTTTTTTTCAAACATCCTTCGATGAGTTGAAAAGTAGGGGGGGGGGGGGGAGGCATCAGGGACTATCATGACGTCTGCGCAGACATTGACTGCGACATTAACCGTGTTAGACACGTGCGATTTCTTTTGTTGTGCCATTGCATTAATATATTTGCAATATCTGTCTATGAGAAAACAATTGCCTGCTGTTTTAGGTTGTGTTATAATTGGGACACTGCAGTAGGGACACACATATAAAATAGTTATGTTCTCTTTTCTGTACTCCGTTAGAGTAGTTGCTTGGTCGAACACTCGGCTCTTGAGAGGGAGACCAGGGTTCGAATCCGCAGTAGTTTTTTTTTCTTTTTACTTGGGGCCAAAATAAAATCCTCACCTTCACTGTCGTTGTGACAGCACTAGCCATATGGCCCTTAATGATATATATTAAAAAAAAAAAAAAACAAGGACAGGTTTGTGTGTAAACCAGTTGATAATTAAATTTGACCATTTCACATACTTATGATTTCATTTTAAACTTTTCGATTGCATGGTTACGCTGAAATTTTATAGCTTTCCATTTATTTTCATTTAGATTTAATTATTTTATCTGCGTTTCTTCTTTTTAAGCTGTGCTGTTTTCCATCTTTCTTCATCTTCCTAATTCTGGTGTATTTTTCCTGTTTTAATTTCTTTTTTTCAGTTGGTTTTTTTCCCCTCTCAACTACTTCGATGAGGGAAAGAGTAGTCGGTGAATTTGGGGGGGGGGGGGGGGGCTGATTACTGAGAGAGTTTTAAGTCACAGTCTTCTGCTTTACCCACTCTTCTTAGCAGCAGCTTAGTAGTTGTGGTTGGGCGGTTACACCGTAGTGCTCTCATGTGAAGACCGCCGGTAAGGTTATGGCATTCTTCTGTTGGGGAGCGAAATTATACATCCTAACCTGACCAGTCCGTGGCGACAGCACTAGCCATGCGGCGCCAAAACTTCTGGCTCACGACTGCCTGTCTACTCCGATGGTAAAACATATAGAAGTGACATTATTTTAGCTACTGTGGTGATGGTCGTGGTAGTAGTTGTACTGGTACTTGAAGGATGATGCGGTAAATATTACATTAGCCCCATTCACTACCTATTACAATTCCTGCTCCCAATTTAGTCCGGATGGACAGGGATGTCAATGTCAACAAAAAGAATATCGCCAGGTGATGATTTTTCAATCCTTCGAAGAGGGAGAGAGCAGCAGTCGGTGGAAGAGGGGAGGGGAGAGGGTAATGACTGAAATTTAAGAGAAATTGAAGAGCTTTACACATGATTTTAAAATTCTCATTACTTACTTAATTTGTTTATATTTTACTAACGCTACCTTCGCTATTCTAATTTTTGTACGACTTACTTTGTTACTCACAAGTCTCCTATAAAAATACAAACAGCTTTAGCATGTGATAACCAAATAACCACTTCTGTTACTGTGCTAATAGCACCATTTAAACGACCACTAATATAAGACACAATTATATGGTGCGTGTTCTAAAGTTGGAAAACCAAACTATCTCTATATAAATGTGCAGAGAATGATTGCGACATTAACTATATTAAACAGGTGCTTCTTCTTGTCTATCTTTTCTTCTTCTTTGATTCTTCTTCTTCTTCTAGGTCTTCTTCTTCTTGTGGGAAAAGGGGGGGGGGGTAAGGGGTCTTTCTTCTTCTTCTTATCTCTATATCTTCTTCGACAATTCTTCTTATTCTTCTTCGTGCGATTTCTCTTTTTCTTCATTTCTTCTTAGCCAAACTATTCCACAGCTTCTTCTTCTTCGGATACAGCTTCTGTCTTTCTTAAAATTCTGAAAAAGAAAGCTCTATTACATTTTTTTATACTATGCTGTTCTTCTTTTCATGAAATATTTGACAGCTCTAATCTCAGTTTAAAAAAAAAAAAAAAAAAAAACATGTGTCAACTGGAATTAAAGAAAGAGCATAATGCTTTTTTTCCCCACCACTGTTCCACTTTCTGCTCGTTCATCTCTGTCTTTAGCTTATTTTTCTCCTGCTGCTTGATTTCTTCTTAGAGTGTATGTGCCTCTCTTTTTTCTCTTTCTTCTTCTTTTTCTTCTACTTCTTCTTCTTCTTCTGTTTTCTCTTTCTTCTTCTTTTTCTTCCACTTACTTCTTCTTCTTCTTCTTCTTCTTCTTCTTCTTCTTCTTCTTCTTCTTCTTCTTCTTCTTCTTCTTCTTCTTCTTCTTCTTCTTCTTCTTCTTCTTCTTCTTCTTCTTCTTCTTCTTCTTCTTCTTCTTTTTCTTCTTCTTCTTCTTCTTATTCTTCTTCTTCTTCTTCTTCTTCTTCTTCTTCTTCTTCTTCTTCTTCTTCTTCTTCTTCTTCTTCTTCTTCTTCTTCTTCTTCTTCTTCTTCTTCTTCTTCTTCTTCTTCTTCTTCTTCTTCTTCTTCTTCTTCTTCTTCTTCTTCTTCTCTTGTTGTTGGTGTTGTTGTTGTTGTTCTTCTTCTTCTTGATTGTCTTCTCCTCCGTCTTCTTATTTTTTTTTCCTTCTTCTGCTTCCTCTCATCCTGATTTTTTCTCCCACTTCTTTGTCTTTTTCTGTCTCTACTAGAATCAAAAGTAAACATTATGTGGATTCCAGAGGAACATTAAACACCCAGCAGTCAAACAAGCAACAAATCATCAAACCAATAGCGAAAGCACCTATAGCGCCTAGCATAAAACGAACAATGAAACTCTCTATTATCCCATTCATGAAACCAAAGATAAAACCACCCATAAAGTTAACTATGAAATTAGGCATAAAACCAACCATGAAAACAAGCATGACACCTACCATGAAAACCACCATAAAAACTTGCAGGAAACCAACCATGAAAGCAAAAATGAAACTAAATGAACCCTGCCGTGAAACAAACTGCAACTAATCCCAAACTGTGTATGTAACCAGCATGAAATTAAACATGAAACCAACCATGAAACCCCTCATGAAACCAAAGACGAACTCAATCTTAAAACCAAAATGAAACCAACCTTGAAACTAATCCTAAGTCTAGCGATCAAACCAAAAGTGAAGCTAACCAACAACTCAACCAACCAAACTTATAATAACGAACACGTTAGGATGGCAATTCCAGCTCTTGTTGTTGTAGGTTTGTGATCAAACACATGATACTTATTCTCCTCAGCTCCCATGGATTCCAAATACCCGATAGGAGAGGAGATACAAGTTCAGTGGGAGAGACAGATTCAGGGGCAGGATCAGGATCCAGAGAGCACACAGGTAGAAGGGCAGGAGTAGACATTGATTCCAGAGTAGGAACTAGTCCACGAGAAGAAACCTTTCATAGGATAGAGTACATACATCAAACGTAAGTTCTGTTCGATTGAGCATGTCTGATAACAGTTTAAAGAAGAAAGCTCTGTTACGTTGTTAGGCTGTTCTTCCCAGTTTTCAACAACAACAACAACAAAAAAATGTGTCTACTGGGATTAAAGAAAGTGCATAATATTTGTTTTCCCACTGCTGTTCCTTTTTTTTTCCTCATTCATCTTTCTCTTTAGCTTTTTTTTTCTGTCTCCTTGATCCGTTTACCTTCTTTTCCTATTAGTGTTTGCGCCCCTCATTCTCTCTTCTTCTTCTTCTTCTTCTTCTCGGCTTCTTTCTTCTGATTCGGAGGTATTCTTCTTCTTAGGATCTTCTTAGGCTTATTCTTCTTCGTCTTCTTTCTTCTCTTCTTCTCTTCTTCTTCTTTCTTTTTTTCTTCTTGTTCTTCGCTTCTT
>CAJHNH020003885.1:0-47500 GCA_905116865.2 Candidula unifasciata
ACTAATTTTCTTGTGTTGCTGTAAAGTTCTCTGAGGTTTCCTTTTGCTGCTGCTGTCTCTGCTTCTTGTGCTAAATCATTTAGATATTTCACTTTATCTGCCCTTATATGCCCTCCTAACTTCCTTGTTTGGCTTCTGTGTAATTCTCCTGAGCTCTAGCTTTAGCAGCTCTAGTTTTGCTATTGTTTAATTCTGCCTTTTTACTTTTCCTGTCTTCAATCAATTTAATGGTTTCTGGTGTTATCCATGCTTTATGTTTCCTTTCTTTCTTGCCAAGAACTTCTACGCAAGATTCATTCCAGATTCCTTTGATCTGATCCCAGCAGACTTCTGTGTTGACATCTTCAGCTAACTGCTGCAAACACCTGGTACTTATTAGAGACCGTAACTGAGAACTGTTCCTTAATTTCTTTATCTCTGAGAAGCCTACATTTATATTGGTTTCTATGATTATAAGATGTTATATATCTTTTTAGTTTCAACTTGATTTTACTTATCACCAGGAAATGGTCAGTAAATACATCGGCACCTCTTGAAAGCCCTAACATCGTAAAGGGATGATCTAAACTTTTGTTAATACATATGTGGTCAATTTGATTAGTTGTCTTATGGTCTGGTGATTCCCATGTTGCCTTGTGTATACTTTTATGGGGAAAAATACTTCCACCAATAACATACTGGTTACCTGCACAAAAATTTGTGAACAATTCTCCATTTTCATTCATTTCTCCTAGACCATGTCTCCCCATAATTTCTTCATAATCTGTGTTGTCTGATCCTATCTTAGCATTCAAGTCACCCATCAAAATTTTTAAGTTGCCCTTTCTTTCATTATTTATAATATTCTGAAGCTGCATGTAAAAGTGGCAAATTACTGAAAGTAAAATTTGCATAGAAAAACCACAACAGAAAAAAAAACATCATTATCCTCATCATCATTATCAAGTGCCTTGCCAGCTGGCGTAGGCGTTCATGCATCTCCACAGATCTTGGTCTTTGGTGTTCTGGATCACTTCCACTGATGATATTCCTCTATTCCACTGTCTTAAGCCATCCACCATCATCTTTCTTGGTCTGCCTCTGCCTCTTCTACCAGTTATGTAATCCTACTGACTGTAATTCGGTAGGTGGAAAAAAAAAATAGTCGAAAAGCAGATATTCCCTATCGGGGAGTTTTGGGCTGCCGATAACACAAGGCCAGTGTTTCTCAACATTTGTACATCCGCATACCACCAAATCAGATGAATTTATTCCGCTGCCCACCTGACAGCTAACCAAACACAGAAACAAAACGAATGTAGATAGCAGTTTTATTTATTAAATAAGAAGTCACAAACTTATAATTTTCAGTTAATGCGACATCTGCTGTTTAGAGGTTGGTAAATCTGATAGACTTGTCAGGAGCGCTGTTACTTACAGACAAAGCGGTACAATAACACCCATTCGATTTATCTCTTTAGTTTTTACACCGCCTTCTCTCTAAATAAAGTCGGCCGTGAGTTTTTATTACTTACATGACTAAAAACAGCTTCTTTTTTTGTTAAATCTAAAGTCAAAAAAAAAAAAAAAAAAACACACACACTTCCAAACAGCTTACTGTCTGATGCCCTGTTACTCGAAGGTGGGTATTCTCTTTCGAGTGAAATTCAAAACTCAGGCAATGATTCTATTTTATTTCATGACACAAGGATGACACCAGAAGATTCTCTTATCACCTTTACACGTTCACGATGATCAAGTGTGCATTATCTTACGTTTTACAAGAAGGGAATATTGTAAAGTTTGTCTTTATAATCATCCTCATTTTCAGGGAAACAACTATAAAAGTTTTCAGCAAAGCGTTTAAAAGCTGACTTATTTGATTGAATATCACTTCTGGTTGAAATCAACAGAAGACCAGTTTAGCCTTCATAATGTCAGTGATCCATGGTGATTTAAATAGATTGTGAATTTCGTTGTTGCTTCTCACTCTCCATTCCCCGCTGCTTGTATCTTTGATGGGTCTAAAGATGGATTTATCGTGACGCTCTGTTTTCGAAATTTTTTTAAAGGGTTTCAGACCTTTTAGTTGTTCTCCAGACTTCAGAGTTATATAAAACTACTGGTTTTATCAATGTTTTATATATTTTGATCTTGGTGTTGCGAGACACACACTCCGCTGCATCTGCTCGAGTCTAAGCCCTGCACTTGAAACATATCAACCAAGAACATTAACTATCTCTGAACTAGTGGTCCGTCCAGGTACGTCAAGGCAACAAAGAAGTTCGTCACTTAAGTCTTCATCTTCAGTATACCCAAGGAAGCAAAGAAAGATAGGATAATCGCTCAGCTCAGTTGTTTCATATTGTTGGATCGCGAAACAGTCTAAACTTTGTTTATCCCTTTTACAACTTTGCTTTCAATATCAGTGGCCATACCAACCATTATCCTTTAAGTGGTGTCTTTGCCCCTAGTTTTTTCAGTGGCCTGAGAACCTATAATTTCTGTCATTACATGTAATCTGCGAGGCTTTACTAAATCATGACCTAGGATCGGTTTCTCACTTTAGCTAGAGCAACTAGATAAGAAGCTCAAAGTAGATTAGTAGCTTCTTAGTAACTTGTCTCATATTTGTTACCATTTTCATTTGAATTCCCTGATTTATCAACTGGTCAAGTAATCATTGGGAAAAAGCCCAGTTGCTGGTTAATAAAATCTCTATACTTTGAATGCAATTGACGAGCAACATTGGAAGACTTCTTAGCCACATTTGACAGAATTTCCGAACATGCTACAAACATAAGCAGTAGTGAGAGTTTACTGTCAGAGGCTACGGTGAAACCATGCTTTAAAAAAGTCCGGGTTGAAATAACTGGTAAGGCTTACTTTTTGTTTCTTTTTAGTTTGTAATGAACGCTTCAAAGTATCAACATAAGATATGAGAATTAACAGCGCGGAAACTGAGGTAATGGGGAAAGGTAGAAAAATAATATCATGAACGTTTATTTTAACGGTACTACAATCAAACAAGTACGAAAATTCAAATATCTAGGAAGCATATTTACGGAGGACGGCAGATTCGATACAGAGAAGCCAGAGTACAAAAAGCAAATGCTGTCACCTACCAGTTAGCCCCGATGTTAAGACATCAAAATGTCTATATTCCAGCAAAACAGCAAATGAATAAAAGCATCTTTATCATTACTTTATGTTATCAATGTCAAACATGGACAATGAATATGACACTATAATAAAAGATAACTACATGTGAAATGCGCTGTCTCCGCAATGTCACTAACAACATTAGGCGAGACCATGTCTGGATTATACTGATAGACAAAAAATTAAATGGTTCAGCCATTTAGTGATAATGCAGTCTGATAAGACTGAATATAAAACTTATAACAGTAGAACATCTGGGAGGAAGGCGAGAGGAAGATCAAAAAAGATATGGATAAATGGTATATCTGAAACCTGCAAAAAGATGAATAAAATACATCACTAAAGCCACCCAAAATACAGAAAAACATGAGACTGGACTACAATCAGGTATCAGTGAGAGGACAACAGAAGAAGAGGAAGAACATAATAGCTTATTTGTTTCTTCTAAACTTGAAGCAGTAGTACTTGGCAATTTTAATGCATTATTATAGCTGTTTTCTTTATTTTATATATATCAATGCAGCAATTTCACCTGATTTGGTAATGCTACTGGCGATTCTGCGTCTGCCCTAGCTAAGAATAATAGTAAGTCAGTGTTTCATGTTAGAGGATATGTGTTATCAGGGAATTTCCTGGCTAGAAATAATAAAGCAGGTTTAGTGTAAGAAAAACTGAGGTGATGACGAGAAATGTTTGCAGTTGTTGACGTAGGTGCCTAAACCTGGAGGAAGAAAAAGAAAAAGCAAAGAAGAAGAAGAAGAAGAAGAAGAAGAAGAAGAAGAAGAAGAAGAAGAAGAAGAAGAAGAAGAAGAAGAAGAAGAAGAAGAAGAAGAAGAAGAAGAAGAAGAAGAAGAAGAAGAAGAAGAAGAAGAAGAAGAAGAAGAAGAAGAAGAACAAGAACAAGAACAAGAACAAGAACAAGAACAAGAACAAGAACAAGAAGAAGAAGAAGAAGAAGAAGAAGAAGAAGAAGAAGAAGAAGAAGAAGAAGAGAAGAAGAAGAAGAAGAAGAAGAAGAAGAAGAAGAAGAAGAAGAAGAAGAAGAAGAAGAAGAAGAAAGAAGAAGAAGAAGAAGAAGAAGAAGAAGAAGAAGAAGAAGAAGAAGAAGAAGAAGAAGAAGAACAAGAACAAGAACAAGAACAAGAAGAAGAAGAAGAAGAAGAAGAAGAAGAAGAAGAAGAAGAAGAAGAACAAGAACAAGAACAAGAACAAGAACAAGAAGAAGAAGAAGAAGAAGAAGAAGAAGAAGAAGAAGAAGAAGAAGAAGAAGAAGAAGAAGAAGAAGAAGAAGAAGAAGAAGAAGAAGAAGAAGAAGAAGAAGAAGAAGAAGAAGAAGAAGAAGAAGAAGAAGAAGAAGAATAAGAAGAAGAAGAAGAAGAAGAAGAAGAAGAAGAAGAAGAAGAAGAAGAAGAAGAAGAAGAAGAAGAAGAAGAAGAGAAGAAGAAGAAGAAGAAGAAGAAGAAGAAGAAGAAGAAGAAGAAGAAGAAGAAGAAGAAGAAGAAGAAGAAGAAGAAGAAGAAGAAGAAGAAATTAACGATATCAAGGTTTCACCCTTGTGAGTTTGAACACAGAAGATACAAACAATAGATGGCACAATGTATTGCCTGGCATACTTCGTTGCATTACTAGAGTAAAAAATAATCAAAATAAAGCACATAGATAAATCCCTTGAACCGAAACACAAAATCGATTAGATTCTTAAACTGTTTGTGTCACCAGGGTAAATGTAAGACGAGGAATGTCATTTTTTTCTGCATAACTCTAGACGAATTGATTTAAAGCGGTTGCTGCCACAAATCTCAGTAATCTTCGGTTGGCTAAAGCGTAACCAATTCGAAGTGCATCTTCCTTGATTTCCGTGTGCCCAGAGGTCAAAATATGGCATGCAATGTTTGATGGTAGCTTTTCTTCCTAATAGTCGCCCACCTGATTTAAAACAAAAAGACATGGTCTTCATCTTGTGTTTATCCTGGCGAAACAGTTTTTGAATATAGTCGATTTTGTGTTTCAGTTTGGAAATATATTTATTTGCTTTATTTTAATTAATTATTACTGTAGTATGCACCTGACGAGATACAGAAAATATGTCTGCCAGTAAATTGTGCAATCTATTGTTTGTGTCTTCTTTGTTCAAATATTTTATCAGAAATTAGGAAAAACTAGGATCAGACCAGAAGAGCAGCCACCCATGTCTCAAAATCCCCATGAAGAAAGATAAAGCAAACCAGAAGAGCAGACAACAGCTACTCAATAATTTGACGAAGAACGATTTATAGGACCCGAAAAGCAGGCAACAATGTCTCAAAATGTTGACGAAGAACGATCTATTAGACCGCAAAAGCAGGCAACGATGTCTCAAAATGTTGACGAAGAACAATCTATCAGATCCGAAAAGCAGGCAATGATGTCTCAAAATGTTGACGAAGAACGATCTATTAGATCCGAAAAGCAGGCAACGATGTCTCAAAATGTTGACGAAGAACGATCTATTAGACCCGAAAAGCAGGCAACGATGTCTCAAAATGTTGACGAAGAACGATCTATTAGATCCGAAAAGCAGGCAACGATGTCTCAAAATGTTGACGAAGAACGATCTATTAGACCCGAAAAGCAGGCAACAATGTCTCAAAATGTTGACGAAGAACGATCTATTAGACCCGAAAAGCAGGCAACGATGTCTCAATATGTTGACGAAAAACGCTCGATTAGACCCGAAAAGCAGGCAACGATGTCTCAAAATGTTGACGAAGAACGATCTATTAGACCCGAAAAGCAGGCAACGATGTCTCAAAATGTTGACGAAGAACGATCCAATAAGCCAGAAGAGCATGCTCCTGTGTCTCGGTATACTGATGAAGAAGGATATATCACAGGAGAAAAGCAGGTAATTATGTCTCAATATGCTGAACGATATATTAAAGAGCGAACAAAGGTGACAAACGATGTTAATGAAGAACTATACATCAAACGAGAAGTGCAGACAAAGATATCTGAAGATACAGATCCAGAAGGATATATCAGACTTGAAGAGCAGACACAGATTTCTAAAGATGTTGAGCAAGGACGACATCTCAAACTAGAAATGCAGACAACTATCTCGACATATGTTGATGGCGAACGAGATATAAAACTAGAAGAGCAGACAGATTGGAAAAAAGATGTTGATAAAGAACGACGTATCATCACAAAAGACCAGGTAACGATACCTCAAAAAGTTTATGCAGAACGAAATATCCAGCCGGAAAAACAGACAATTTTGTCTCAAGGTGTTGACGAAGAGCAATGCATAAGAAAACAGAAATCCTGGTTTCAAAATGTTGATGAAGAACAATATATAAAACCAGAAGAGCAGACAACCATGTCTCGAGATGTTGATGAAGAACGCTATAACAAACCAGAAGAGCAGTCAACCATGTCTCGAGATGTTGATAAAGAACGCTATATCAAACCAGAAGAGCAGACAACCATGTCTCGAGATGTTGATAAAGAACGCTATATCAAACCAGAAGAGCAGACAGCTACGTCTCGAGGTGTTGATGAAGAACAATATATCAAACCAAAAGAGGAGACAACCATGTCTCGGGTGTTGATAAAGAACGATATTTCAGACCAGAAGAGCAGACAACCATGTCTCGAGATGTTGATGAAAAACGCTATATCAAACCAGAAGAGCAGTCAACCATGTCTCGAGATGTTGATAAAGAACGCTATATCAAACCAGAAGAGGACACAACCATGTCTCGAGTTGTTGATGAAGAACGCTATATCAAACCAGAAGAGGACACAACCCTGTCTCGAGGTGTTGATGAAGAACGCTATATCAAACCAGAAGAGCAGACAATTATGTCTCGAGGTGTTGATGAAGAACAATATTTTAAACCAGAAGAGAAGACAACCATGTCTCGAGATGTTGATGAAGAACAATATATCAAACCAGAAGAGCAGACAACCATGTCTCGAGATGTTGATGAAGAACAATATATCAAACCAGAAGAGCAGACAACCATGTCTCGAGTTGTTGATAAAGAACGCTATATCAAACCAGGAGAGCAGACAACCATGTCTCGAGATGTTGATGAAGAACAATATATCAAACCAAAAGAGGAGACAACCATGTCTCGAGGTGTTGATAAAGAACGATGTTTCAGACCAGAAGAGCAGACAACCATGTCTCAAGATGCTTGTCAAGAACGATATATCAAACCAGAAGAGCAGGCAACTATATCTGAAGATGTTAACGAACAACAATATATTAAACCAGAAAAGCAAACAAAGAGGCCTCAATATGTTAATGAAGAAAGATATATAATACAAGAAAAGCATTCAACAATGTCTAAAGATGTTGATGAAGAACAATATATCAAACCCGAAGAACGCTCAACTATATCTCAAGATGTTGATGAAGAACAGTATATCAAAACCGAATCGCAGACTAAAATGTATGAAGATGTTGATGAAGAACAATATATCAAACGAAAAAAGCAGACAACCATGTCTCGAGATGTCGATGAAGAAATCTATATTAAAAAAGAAGACCAGACAACTATGTCTCGGTATGTTGATGAAGTAAAATATATCAAACCAGAAGAGCAGACAACCATGTCTCGAGATGTTGATGAAGTAAAATATATCAAACCAGAAGAGCAGACAACCATGTCTCGAGATGTCGATGAAGAAATCTATATTAAAAAAGAAGACCAGACAACTATGTCTCGGTATGTTGATGAAGTAAAATATATCAAACCAGAAGAGCAGACAACCATGTCTCGAGATGTTGATGAAGTAAAATATATCAAACCAGAAGAGCAGACAACCATGTCTCGAGATGTCGATGAAGAAATCTATATTAAAAAAGAAGACCAGACAACTATGTCTCGGTACGTTGATGAAGTAAAATATATCAAACCAGAAGAGCACACAACCATGTCTCAAGATGCTTGTCAAGAACGATACATCAAATCAGAAAAGCAGGCAACCATATCTGAAGATGTTAACGAACAACAATATATCAAACTAGAAAAGCAAACAAAGATGTTTCACTATGTTAACGTAGAAAGATATATAAAACCAGAAAAGCATTCAGCAATGTCTAAAGATGTTAATGAAGAACAATATATCAAACCCCAAGAACACATAATTACATCTCAAAATGTTGCTGAAGAACAATATATCAAATCCGAAAAACGCACAACTATATCTCAAGATGTTAATGAAGAACAGTATATCAAACCCGAAGAGCAGACTACTATGTATGAAGATGTTGATGAAGAACAGTATTTCAAACCCGAAGAACGCACAACTGTATCTCAAGATGTTAATAAAGAACAGTATATCAAACTCGAAGAGCAAACTACTATGTATGAAGATGTTGATGAAGAACAGTATATCAAACCCGAAGAACGCACAACTGTATCTCAAGATGTTGATGAAGAACAGTATATCAAACTTAAAGAACGCACAACTATGTATCAACATTTTGATGAAGAACAGTCTATCAAACCCGAAGAACGCACAACTGTATCTCAAGATGTTAATGAAGAACAGTATATCAAACCCGAAGAACGCACAACTGTATCTCAGTATGTTAATGAAGAGCAGTATATCAAATCCGAAGAACGCACAACTATATATCATCATTTTGATGAAGAACAGTATATCAAACCCGAAGAGCCGACTACTATGTATGAAGATGTTGATGAAGAACAGTATATCAAACCCGAAAAACGCACAACTGTATCTCAAGATGTTAATAAAGAACAGTATATCAAACCCGAAGAGCAGACTACTATGTATGAAGATGTTGATAAAGAACAGTATATCAAACCCGAAGAACACACAAGTGTATCTCAAGATGTTGATGAAGAACAGTGTATCAATCTTAAAGAACGCACAACTATATATCATCATTTTGATGAAGAACAGTTTATCAAACCCGAAGAACGCACAACTATATCTCAAGATGTTGAGGAAGAACAGTATGTCAAACCCGAAGAACGCACAACTGTATCTCAAGATGTTAATGAAGAACAGTATATCAAACCCGAAGAACGCACAACTGTATCTCAGTATGTTAATGAAGAGCAGTATATCAAACCCAAAGAACGCACAACTGTATCTCAAGATGTTGATGAAGAACAGTATATCAAACCCGAAGAACGGACAACATTATCTCAAGATGTTGATGAAGAACAGTATATCAAACCCGATGAGCAGACAACTATGTGTAAAGATGTTGATGAAGAACAATACATCAAACCCCAAGAGCATATAACTATGTATGAAGATGTTGATGAAGAACAGTATATCAAACCCGAAGAACGCACATTATCTCAAGATGTATCAGAGCAGGCTACTATGCCTCAATATGTTGACGAAGAACAATATATCAGAGAGCACACAACTATGTCAAATGATGTTGATGAAGAACTAGACATCAAACATGAAAAGCAAAGAGCTATATTTCAATATGCTTATCAAAAACGATATATCAAATCAAAAATGCCGACTACGATGTCAGAAGATGTTGACAAAGAACAAAGTATCAAAGAGCAACCACCGAAATCAATAGATGTTGATAACGAACGATTTATCAAGCCAGAAAACCACGCAACCATATCTCCAGGTGGGATTGAAATAAGATTTATCAAACCAGAAGAGAAAGCAACCGTGTCTCAAGTTAGGGATGAAGAAAAAGTTATGGAATCAGAAAAGCACGTAACAGTGTCTCAGGATACTGAAGGTTGGCTGAACGATTTCAAAAAGCTGTCTGTAAGTATAGTAGTTGTAAACTGTTTTTATCATAAAAAAAAAAAAATATCATCATGTCTCTTATGCATCTAATCATCTTTTCTCCCCACTCCTTCCTCTTTTCTTCCTCCTTCAAATCCTTTTCCTACTCCAACTTCGTATTATTCTTCTTCAGCTGGTGCACCATCTCCTACGCCATTCATCCTCTTTCTCATTCTTTTTCTGCTCCCGCTGCTGCTACTCCTCTTTCTTTCTTTCTTTCTTTCTTTCTTTCTTTCTTTCTTTCTTTCTTTCTTTCTTTCTTTCTTTCTTTCTTTCTTTCTTTCTTTCTTTCTTTCTTTCTTTCTTTCTTTCTTTCTTTCTTTCTTTCTTTCTTTCTTTCTTTCTTTCTTTCTTTCTTTCTTTCTTTCTTTCTTTCTTTCTTTCTTTCTTTCTTTCTTTCTTTCTTTCTTTCTTTCTTTCTTTCTTACTTTACTTCTTTCTACTCTACTTTCTTACTTTCTTACTTCTACTACTTACTACTTCTACTCTTTACTTCTTTCTTACTTACTACTACTACTACTACTACTACTACTACTACTACTACTACTACTACTACTACTACTACTACTACTACTATTACTACTACTACTACTACTACTACTACTACTACTACTACTACTACTACTGCTGCTGCTGCTGCTGCTACTACTACTACTACTACTTCTACTACTACTACTACTACTACTACTACTACTACTACTACTACTACTACTACTATTACTACTACTACTACTACTAGTACTACTACTACTACTACTACTACTACTACTACAATTATTACTACCACTACTACTGATGCTGCTACTACTACTACTACTACTACTACTACTACTACTACTACTATTATTATTACTACCACTACTACTGCTGCTGCTGCTACTACTACTACTACTACTACTACTACTACTACTACTTCTACTACTACTACTACTACTACTACTACTACCACTACTACTACTACTACTACTACTACTACTACTACTACTACTACTACTACTACTACCATCACTACCACTGTCAATACCACTATCACTAAGGCTACTACTACTTCAATATCACCACAACTATTACCACAACCACTACAACAACTACTAATACTACTACTACTGCTACTACTACTACTGCTGCTGCTACTAGTAGTACCACTACTGTTGCTACTGTCGCTGCTTCTGCTACCACAACCACAGCTGCTACTACTACTACTATGACAACAACAACTACTGCTACTACTGCTGCTGCTGTGACTGCTGCTATTACTACTAGTATTGTTGCTGCTGCTGCTGCTACTACTACTAAAAGTATTATTCCTGTAATGAATATTACTCTTGCTGCTACTGCCGTCATTTAACCACTCATTTTTTTTATTAGTCGAACATACCTGCATCCAACATACACAGGGACCAAATAAACATCCTACTTTGTGGGCCACCTCAACATGGCAAAAGTTCAACTGGAAACTCCATCCTGGGCTCTACAGAGTTCGCAGTTTCCCAAGAGACCACATCCTTTGAATTAAAATCTACTGTGTACGAACATTACAAAGTGAAAGTAGTTGACTGTCCTCCCACACCAAGAGAAGAACCGCGTCATCTGAAGCTGGTCTTACAATCGTACGCGTCAATGATGAAACACTTATTGACACTGTGCCCTAAAGGATTCCATGCTGTAGTAATTGTGTTACAATACAGAAGTGTTTTTTCAGAAGACCAAGATTCTCTAATGTTCATGCTGAAGGAGATGTATGGAGACAAGTTCGTCCAGGATCACTGCATCTGCGTGATCAGTCACGGGGATTTGTTTGAAAAAGCGATGGAGAGAAGAAGACATCAAGGAAATGCTCTGGACTTCAATAGCTGGTGTAAACAGAACCGTGGTCCAGTCCTAAATGACATATTTGGAGCCTGTCAGAACAGGTGTGTTCTCTTCGATAACGTTACCAATGACGTAAATATCAAGAGGGCACAAATGTATCAGCTGATGTCCATGATCCTTGGCTCTTGGCATAACACCTCCTTAGTGCCTCTGGTATCTGTCAGTAAGTTTTTTTTTTCATGTGCTAATAATAATGCGTGAGTTAGTATTACAGTTGCCTATAAGCCAACTTTTATGGCTGAGTAGCGATTAAAGGAAGACAGCAAAAGTCGCAGCAAAGAAATGCCCAGGTTGGAAAGTTGTTTTTTTTCCTTAAAAAAAAAATTTAAAAAATTAAACCCACCACCACTTACTGAGGATTCGATCCCGTGCTCGTCCCACATGACGGCCTAGCGCTCTTACTACATGGGCAGTCGCTCCTCACCTCTATTATAACTCTAATAGAATATATTCAATATTATTATGGATATCTAAAGTATACTGATATAGAGTACATTGCACATTAGAATCTGGGAGAACATGACTGCAAATCACAATCATTTACTGACACTCATAGAAGTTAATGGAGAGAATTAGAAATAAAGGTACACATTCAATAGCATATAAACTGAAAGACATATATACACGCAAACCACTCTAGCGTTTCGAGCAGGGAGGGATAATTGCAAAAAGTATGTCTGGGCGCTGAGCTTCCTTTAAATATTTTAGGCGTGGGAGTGGGTGTCCTCCTTAACAGGCCTTTGTCTGGTTTAATTCGCAGTAATAAAAATAATTGTAATAATAATACTAATAATATTATTAATAACAATGTGCTGAATGGTGAAATAAGAATATTATATTTAGATAATGAAATGTCTACGCACATATGTTTAAGCAGAAAACGTCCATACATAGCGTGTGTGTGTGTGTGTGTGTGTGTGTTAGGTGGGGGCGGGGGGGGGGGGGGGGGGGGGGGTTAGAATTAACCATTTCCTGCGCACTGTCTAGAAAGGAGGGAGCTCTGTCTACCCCTGAAAAATTACTGGAGTGGGTTGTGGTGGTAGGGATGGGGAAAAGGGGGCTATCGAGCCTGAACCTCCCACGTGATGACACAGACATGCTACACCGACCCTCTCTGCACGTTTGGCTCAAGTCAAACATGAAAGAATTAGCAGCTATTGAATGAATACAGCTTTTATATTCTGGCTAAGTAACTAAAGATTATTTACTACACATGTTTGTGTAAACAGTGCATCCTACACACACACACACACTCACACACACACACATATACATACATACATATGAAGCATTGCACAGAGACACGCACATAAATGTATATATAAACAGTGAATACCACACACATACACACACATACATACATATGAAACATTGCACAGAGACACGCACATATATGTATATATATAAACAGTGAATACCACACACACACACACACACACACACACACACACACACATACATACATACATATGAAGCATTGCACAGAGACACGCACATATATGTATATATAAACAGTGAATACCACACACATACACACACATACATACATATGAAACATTGCACAGAGACACGCACATATATGTATATATAAACAGTGAATACCACACACACACACACACACACACACACACACATACATACATACATATGAAACATTGCACAGAGACACGCACATATATGTATATATAAACAGTGGATACCACATATACACACACACCCACGCATATATATATATATATATATATATATATATATATATATATATATATATATAGATATATATATATATATATTTATATGTGTGTGTGTGTGTATGTATATATGTATGAATCGATGCATGCTACACACACATATATATGAAACAGTGGAAGACACACGAACACACCTACGCATATACATACATACATACATACATACATACATACATACATACATACATACATACATACATACATACATACATACATACATACATACATACATACATACATACATAAATACATACATACATACATACATACATACATACATACATACATACATACATACATACACACACACACACACACACACACACACACACACACACACATACATACATACATACATACATACATACATACATACATACATACATACATACATACATACATACATACATACATACATACATACATACATACATACATACATACATACATACATACATACATACATACATACATACATACATACATACATACATACATACATACATACATACATACATACTTACATACATACATACATACATACATACATACATATACATACATACATACATACATACATACATACATACATACATACATACATACATACATACATACATACATACATACATACATACATACATACATACATACATACATACATACATACATACATACATACATACATACATACATACATACATACATACATACATACATACATACATACATACATACATACATACATACATACATACATACATACATACATACATACATACATACATTACATACATACATACATACATACATACATACATACATACATATACATACATACATACATACATACATACATACATACATACATACAGACATACATACATACATACATACATACATACATACATACATACATACATACATACATACATACATACATACATACATACATACATACATACATACATACATACATACATACATACATACATACATACATACATACATACATACATACATACATACATACATACATACATACATACATACATACATACATACATACATACATACATACATACATACATACATACATACATACATACATACATACATACATACATACATACATACATACATACATACATACATACATACATACATACATACATACATACATACATACATACATACATACATACATACATACATACATACATACATACATACATACATACATACATACATACATACATACATACATACATACATACATACATACATACATACATACATACATACATACATACATACATACATACATACATACATACATACATACATACATACATACATACATACATACATACATACATACATACATACATACATACATACATACATACATACATATTTTTCCCATATGCCCAATGCGCCTAAGGGCGTGTAAAGGAATCTTTATTTTACTTTATTTATTATGTAATTAATGTATCACGTGTTGGCTTCTAGATCCAAACCTGCGCATCAAAGCAGACATACATTTTCTGATCGAAACGGCGCCAAGGTATGATGAGTACCAGAATCAGCTGAAGTTCGCTGTAAATTATGCTTCCAATTACCAGATGAGCCCAGACACCGCCCGTACTTGTGTGATGATTTTTGGGCAAGAGCATCACATGCGGCTGGATTTTTCAATGTTAAACACACATGAACAGCTGGCACAGGTAAAACATTTGACATGCTTTGTATATGCTTTAGTCATTTAATGAATATATCTTAAATCTATTGGTAGTGGCATATTGCTCGCTGGGGGATTGTGAACGACTCATTTCATTGCACAGCGAAAACATTCATACGTACTCCAGAATTATCCCATAGAGCACACAGCTTTTACCACACACACACACACACAAACACACACACCACACACACCCACACAAAATCAAACAATGGGTAAATAACCACCATGTAGGGTATAGCGCATTACCCCTCCCTCCCCCGAAGGATCCTTGAAGCCTGAAGACGAAAGTATGAAATCGAGTGATACTGCCGCTCAGATACAAGGAATAGACACATGCTTCTTTACTCCTTAAAGGAACACATCAAGACTGTGCATAATGTAGCACTTCGCTATGGGTAGCAACCTATCTGTCGCTCATAAAGGCGAGGGAGAACATCTGTAGACGAAATTATTGGTAGCATACGAGACAGAATGCCGTGGATCCACAGAATTATGAATGTCACACGGCTTGGATTATAGAAAGACGTTTTCATCGTACTTACTTACTTAGTCGCTCCTCTTCTGTATTGGGGTGTAGAGGTTTGCTAGAGAGATCGCCAGACTTCTTTATAATCAGTTTTAATTTAAGCTTTGTTCCATTTCAATCCTATGTCAATCAGAGTGTGTCGGATATTTGTCGAACCTTTGATCGCCTAGGTGGTCTCGTTCCACGGTTTTTGGTCTTCCATTGATTCTCTCTGCTGCATACATGTCAAAACTATCGTAACTGTGACTGACCCACTCGAGTTAGTGAGGTTTGACTCTCAAAATCCGGACGTATTGTCTAGTTGCGAGCTTTGTCCTGTATTGTCACTTAGACTACCTTTCTCAAATATCTAATTTCTGAGGCCTGAAGCTGGCTTCTGTGAGATGTGTGCACAAAGCTTTTAGTTAACAAATTTGACTTTGAACAGCATTTTGAGCATTTTGGTTAGAAGGGGGTGGGGGTGGAAAAGCGGGGGGGGGGGGGGGGGGCGGCACGTTCCATTCCAAAGTATCTGGCTGTCCCCAGTCGACATTTATATCATCGGACAGCTTATATCTCTTCAAGTAGAACCCCGCATGCAGAAATACCACTTACTCCTATGTTAAGTTTTCATTAAGGTCTCCGAAACACCCCTTGTTAAATTAGCGGTGAAGGACACAGACAAAGGCAACTGGGGAAATGAAAGAAATGAGACATGTGCATTTCATGAAAGAATGTTCTAGGTATGCAGAGCAGAGAAAAACATTTGGACCCAGCCAACCATCGTTTGAGGGCATGATCTATTACAGAGATATCAAACAGCTTAGACTGACTGCTGTTACCCTTTAAAGCATTCTGATTAACCTCGTACGGTGTACGGAGAAGAAGAAGAAGAAGAAGAAGAAGAAGAAGAAGAAGAAGAAGAAGAAGAAGAAGAAGAAGAAAAGAAGAAGAAGAAGAAGAAGAAGAAGAAGAAGAAGAAGAAGAAGAAGAAGAAGAAGAAGAAGAAAAGAAGAAGAAGAAGAAGGGGGGGGGGAAAGGAGAAAGATGGGAAGGGAAGGAGGAGGAGGAAGAGGTGAAATAGAAAAAAAAAAAAATATTCGTTTTCACAACAATAACTTCAATACGGCTGTAAAGAAACTGTTTTTATTTTACTACTACATTTGATTGTTTAAAAAGTATTATCGTGGTATTTTGCTTCTAAAGAAAGGTGTGGTACTAACCACTAAAACTGTGGACTATTATGAGAACTATGGGGTTTCTAGCACATTTGGTGACTTAAATTGAAAATCTTTATCATGAACAACAAGCAGCCATCAGAGAAGCTGGTGAAACATCGGATTGGTTCGAAGTGCAAAAGGGAGTGGGCCAGGGGTGCAATCTCTCACCATACCTATTTTATATAAACGCAAAAAATATAATGAGAAATGTCAAAAATGACCAGACCTGTAACTGTTATGATCCGCTCAAAACTGGTGGCAACCTTGTTCCAGAACTTTGCCACGCAGATGACACAGTCCTCCTTTCGAAGAGCTTAAAAGGCACATAACATTTAATATTATCTGTCCAAAAGCACAGTGAAGATCAAAATCTGTTCTTAAATTTAAAGAAAATGAACTAATTTTCACAGATAAAATAGGCGGTCACCCAAAAATTAACAATAAATGATGAAGAAATAGAAAATATATCTAGGCTCTATAATAAACAGCAATGGAGACTGACAAATTAAAGGGAGGATGGTCATAGCAATGCAAAGATTAAACACCATTAAAAGTCTACGGTTAAGCACTAGCAATGAAATCAAAATTAGAATTTTGAGAGCATGCATCTTCCCTGTAGCAACATACGGATGTTAGTCGTGGACTATCTCCCAGTCCTTAAGAAAGAGAATATGGGTTTTTGAGCTGAAATGCTATAGAAAGATTCTCAGAATATCTTCGACAAAGAAGAGGAGAAATACTGATATCTTGAAAGATCTGAACATCAAGGAAGATTGGCTAATAAACAGCATTCTTTCTCGGAAGCTGAAATATTTTGGTCATTTCAATCGCTACGACGGATTAAAAAAAAAAAATAGCAGAAGGCATGGTACCAGGAAGGAGGGACAGAGGCCGACCGACACGAAGATAGACACAGTATATAAGTGACTCCTTGAGTATGAAAGTACATGAGGAGAGACAACGCTTGAGAGACTGAGTTTCTTTCAGGCAGATCGTGATGAGAGCAACATTCTGCAAAAGACCTGCTGCATGATGATGATGATGACTCACCACTAAGCGTCTAGAAAGGTGCTGGTTGTCAACACATAGTTGTCTATTACAAAAGGGATGAGAAACGTATACGTAGAGAAAAGGTGCTAGTACTGTATACCGTTTACTGCTGCCAGAAAAAGTCATCATTGTTATTATCATAGTTTTTAAAAAAAAAATTAATATTATGACTATTATTTCAGACACTTTATAGTGCACAATTTCTGCAGTTAAGTTTCGGTACGGAAAGAGCTTTGATGCTGGCTCGCCAGGAGTCCTTCGGTCCATCTGGAGGAACACGACCTGGCATTCAGCAGATGGTTGTCCTGGTTACTGAAGGGCGTACTGCAAACGAAAGCAAGGCAATTGAAGAGGCAGATAAGCTGAAGAGTTCAGGAGCTGCAGTCATTGTAGTAGCAGCTGCTCGTGTCAATAGGAACACATTGGCAGCTATTGCATCTAATCCAACAGATGTTTTTTTTATCAGATACTTACGAGGAACTTCAAGAGCTCCCTAAAGAAATTGCAGTAAAGACGGCAGAGAAAGGTTATATTTACAAATACTAAGTATTTTATTATTTGTGTTATTTTTATTCATCTTATAGTACAGTATTCCACTCCTCTGTTTTCTGCATTACCCTACAAAACACTACACTTAAATTTCCTTGTTGTTCAGAAAATGGCGCGATGACTGTCCTGCACTGTTGTGGTGCCCGTATGTGATTAAAATTGATCGCGTGGGCAACTGCTGATCTGTTGGCGACTTCTGCTACCATCAATGATGAACTGCAATTCTAATGCTGTGATAAACATTCTGTGCGTTTTTCGTTGGCACAGGAGCGGAGCAAAGATGGGGTGACCCGTTTGCTATGAAGCTGAAACTAAGACTACCAGACTACCAGACTTCCTGATTGTTTGACCAAGTCTGGAACTTTGATTTTGTTCTAGAACTTGAGTGCTGCAATCTCACCCGTTTGAAATATCTGACTTATTTGTGTGCAAATTAAAGAAAAGTAAAATACTAACACCCCGTCCCCTTATTTATGTGCCTGTTCAAAAGATCTTCTGATCTATAATTATCATTCTTTCTCAAAATGTGCCCTGTCCAGTAACATCGTTTTCTTTTCCATTCTTATTTTCCGATTCACTAGAATTTGTTTAATTTTTCTCAAAAGCTCAACCCTAGTGATTTTGTCATACCAGTCTTTACAGTGCTACCTAAATCAATGATTGGCTCCACTTCTTTAAATGTTTACAATAAGGGAGAACCGGTTATAATTTACACAGGTCATTTTTAATTAACTATATATTTCTCTTGTGGACATATATAAATATGTCATGGTATTGCCTGAAAAGATACAGAATTAGCAAAAATCACATAGAAGTTCGTAATAGTTTAAACACATCAAGTAACAGTTGCAAAAGAACAAACCAGGTAAATCAAACACGTCTGAAGTGATTTCAGAGGTACAACACGATGTTTGCTATCTCTACCGTGTTAAAAAAACACATTGACAATAAATACAGGGATGCTGAATCAAAGTAGAAGATTGTGAAATTTAAGAACTTTTATTTTGACCCAAGTATTAAAAGTAGAAAAGGAATAAACACTTAGGAACCATCCCAATCAAGTGAAAAGGAAGGGACTGTGGGTATATTGAGACAACAAGAAACTATATCAATAAAAGGTAATAACACACACACACACACACACACACACACACACATATATGTATATATATATATATATATATATATATATATATATATATATATATATATATATATAAAGTGAAGAAAGATATTTAAATATCGAGGATTAATTTTCTCTACATTTCGAACAATAGGTAGAGAAAAATAAAAATGGCTTATGCAAAGGCAATTAACACAGCCTCTGACAGTTGAAAGTTACATTTGTCGACCAGACAAAAATTAAATTTTTAACCAGTATTAGGAATTCACTATTAAACAGACTCAAACAACAAATATAGAGAGCAATATCATAAGAACAGAGGTGCGATGTCACAGGAAATTATCGGAGTAACAAGATACTGGAACCACAACCTGTCACAAAATTAATAAAAGAGCAGCAGAAGAGATAGTCTGGCCATTTGACAAGAATGACCGGGAATAAATTGCCACGGGGGGGGGGGGGGGGTGGGGTGGGGGGGGGTAGGGGGGGGAGGGGGGGGGGGGGGAGGGGGGGGGGGGAGAAGACTAAAAAAATGCGCTCAGGCAACTGGGAAAATTCGCATAGGCAACTGATGAGGAATATTTTAAAACATTAAATATAACAAAAAGTAAACGATAGTAATGAACAAACCGTCTTTTTATGTAAAGCGCCATACTGACGCTTTTTTGCGTGTTAATTTTTACATGCTGTCTAGACATTAATGAAAGCCTCTACAGTCTAATGCGTATTAATTAATGAATGTTAATTACTTTTTTTTAGCTCCTCAGTTTAAGACAACAGCAGACATACTGTTTATTCTGGACTCGTCTGGCAGTATCAGCCCTGACGACTACCAGAAGGAACTTGACTTTGTGGTGCACGTGACTGCCAATTTCAACATTGGACCAAGTGACGTTCTCTTCAGTGTGATGGTGTTTTCACGTAGTCCTATGATGCTGTTCAACTTTTATGTGACTAGTCATGATGAAGTGAAGCGGGTAAGCTTGGGGTCAGAATCTTCGTATTGTGATTGCTTGATACGATTGTGTACGGGTATATATAGATATAAAGAACACAATTGTCAGAAGTACTTTTCTTCTTCTTCTGCCTCTCTATTCCCTCCCTCCCCGGTGAAGTACTATTTGCCTGATTTAGTCTCATTATATTTGTCTTTCCTTTATGGATTTTCAGACCTAGCTGCTGTGATCTAGCATGAAGTATATTTAACTTATCTTGCATCTGATTCCGCGAATGGAACAGAAGAGAAATATTTTCAGCGAAGTCCAAATCCCCAAGCTGTTTTGTAGGGGTCCACTGAATTCCATTCTTGGTGTTAGCAGTTACTGTCTTCATAACTCAATCTATTGGCAGTAAAAATAGGAGAGGCGACAAAAGACATCCCTGTCGCACACCTGTTTTTATTTCAAATATATCTGTTAGCTTTCCCTCAGGAATAACTCGACATTTCATGTTTTTATATGTTGCCTTAAATAAGTTATTATTTTATGTGGGATTCCATAGTACTGTCAAATTCTTTTTCATAGTCTATGAATCCAATGTAAAGTGGTGAGTTCAGTTCAATCAATGCTTTGCTCTATTATTATACGTAATGTGGCTATCTGGTCAGTACAGGATTTGTTTGGCCGAAAACCTGCCTGTTCATATCTTAGCTTTTTATCAATATCACCTTTGAATCTTTCCAAAATAATTATATTTAGTACTTTCCCGGGAACTGACAGCAACATAATTTCTCTATAGTTTTCACACTCCTGTAGATCACTTTTTTGGGGGCAGTTTCACAAGACATCCTACGCTCCAGTCTGCTAATATTTCTTCGGTCTCCTAGACTTTACTAAATAATCCATGTAGCAATTCCGTTGATGTGTTTATGTTGGCCCTGCTGGTATACCATCAGGACCCACCGCCTTTCCTTCCTTAAAATATTCATAGCTTTTCTAATTTCCTCTTTAGATGGTATCTAACAGTTGACATCCAGTTCCATTTCTAAAGTCTGAATATCTGGAGGAACCTCTAGGCCTGGTCTATTTAAAAGTATTTAAAAATATTAAGTCCATGTGTCCATTTGATCTTTTGTGTTAGTATGTACCCTTTCTTGACTATTTTTGATTGATCTGGTTGGCTGACTATATTTACCTACTAATTTTCTTGTGTTACTGTAAAGTTCTCTGAGGTTTCCTTTTGCTAATACTGTATCCGCTTCTAGTGCGAGATCATTTAAATATTTCACTTTATCTACCCTTATACGCCCACTAACTTTCTTATTTGCTTCTGTGTATTTATCCTGAGCTCTAGCTTTAGCAGCTCTAGTTTTGCTATTGTTTAAGTCTGCCTTTTTACTTGTTCTTTCTTCAATCAATTTAATGGTTTCTGGTGTTACCTACGCTTTATGTTTCTGTTCTTTCTTGCCAAGAATTTCTACACAAGATTCATTCCAGATTCCTTTGATCTGATCCCAGCAAACTTCGGGTTTAGATCTTTAGCTAGCCGATGCAACACCTGGTACTTATTGGAGACCGATACTGAAAATTGTTTGTCAACTTCTTTATCCCTGAGATAACCTACAGTATACTGGTTTCTATAATTATACGAGGTTGTGTATTCTTTTATGGGGAAAATACTTCCACTAGTAACATGCTGGTTTCCTGCACATAAATTTGAGAATGATTCTCAATTTTCGTGTTATCCGTGTTATCTGATCGTATCTTAGCATTCAGGTCACTCATCAACACTTTTATATTGCCCTTTCTGTCATTATTTATATTTTGAAGCTGCATGTAAAATTCTTCCTTAACAGATGCATCTGTATCATTTGTTGGTGCGTAAAACTGTATTACTACCATGTTCACCTTCTGTTTCGCTGTTCTAAATGACGCTCTTATTATTTTGGGACTCACAGCTTCCTATTCTATTAGTGCCCTGTCTGCTTCTTTCGATAGGCGAATTTTTCTCTGTGTGTCCTGAGAACAAAATAGTTTTGCCCTGAATTTAAAATACTTTTTTTCGGCCATCTAGTTTCACATAACCCTAAAATACTAATTCTAAAATTTTTCATCTCCCTTTCTACTTCCATTGTTCTTCCTATTTCATAGAGAGTTCTAACATTCCAGGTGCGAATTCTGGAGATTTCCCTAGCTGAGAGAAAATATTTTGACGATCCGGACTCCTGTCGGCTTTCTCCACACCGTGTCATACTTCTTCTACTTGAAGAACCTCCCCTCATCTTAGATGGCTGAGTTTTACTTGCTTCTCTTTTTGACTTATCTATGGTTGGTTGATTTGTGGGACATTTCTTGCATTTTCTAAATGCGTGCAGTCTTTGTGTTATGAAAATATCCATTCGATTGTCTTTTCATATCCAATAATAGTGGTTGTGATATATTTATGAACCGGTTAAAAACACACATCCGCACTGCTCCCAAGCGTTGACAGTTACGTGTTAGTGTGTGTTGCTAGTGCTCATTCGCTTTGTTCCCAAGCGTCTGTACTAGAAGCGAAAAGCCCTAAGTACAAAAAAAAAAAAGAAGAGAGTTCGTTAGGCGGGGACTAGAAAGATAAATATTCTGGTCCAGACAAGAGGTCTTTTGTGTAGAATCTAATCAGCCAAGCAACAAATAAACTAGGCACACTAAAAACAAGTTCTTATCTAAACCAAAAACAACTGGGACTATGATTACAACATTTAAAATCTGTTTATTTCACTTAACTGAACACAGAATTAACTTATACTTTACAAATAATATATTAATAACAACCAACGTGCTCGACCAGAATCTAAAGTGCTAATCATCTCCAGCTAACAAGGAGATATGATGACACCATACGCCTAGAGAGATTACCTCAACAATGGCAAAAACCGAAACATATTAAACATGTACGTTAAACTTTGATATGCCACCATTCTAACAAATCCCTTATATAGCGACCTGCCATCGAACTATCTCCTAGTGAGAATACACATCGACATATCTCCACACAGTTTAACCACTAGAGAAATTTCAGATTTCACTATGGAAACATACCACACAAAATCAGCCATGACAACCAGCCTTTCCCTGCAGTCGCCCGTACCTGCACTGGCTAGCCCAATGTGCAGAGCCACAACAGCTGGGTAGGTCTCTTACAGGGTCGGTCCGGAGGTCAAGACAAGTAGTGAGTGAGCTGGCTTTTTTTATACACAGTGGCCAAACTTTTCCGCTTTCGTAAACCAGACTATATGAAGGTATCGGCCAAACAAACCAAAATCGACACGTTACTCAGCAGCAGTCTTTGGCGTTCTCGAGTCTATCACACGTCGATTCCCAAGCGTTGACAGTTACGTATTGGTATATGTTGCTAGTGCTTATTCGCTTTGTTCCCAAGCGTCGATTCCCAAGCGTTGACATGTACAACTGCCGCTATAAATCGTAATGCGTATACGGTAATTATTTGGTGTCATTACATTGCTGTAGAAAAGTTCTGTTTGTCTTCGTCTATGTACTGTTTCAATTCTGATTTATTTTTATTACAACACTCTTGATATCATGTGTTGTTAATTTGAACTAGGCTCTCCTTTTTTTCACGGCGCTAAATAACTACACATCTTGTAACGAAGATGTCTTAACTTTTCATGTCTCTAGATTCTAAACATGTCCCTAACGGCAAAAAGCTGATAATATGGTCCAATGAAGCTTGTAAGTGAGTGTTGTATTCGTATAGTTAATTCGATAAGTAATAAGTATTTGTCTCTTGAAACACCATAAATAGTGACTCTGACAAATAAATAATAAACATCTAATCGATTAATTGTTGAAATCATTATCAGTTCAAACGTCAATAATTTAACTACAAATAATAATGATACCGAATGCTCACTTTCAACAATGTCTATCAAAGTTCACGCAACTACACTTGTAATTCTCAGCAGCTTTTTGTACGACCGATTCAGTTATAAGGTCCACTCTATAATCACTTCCTATAGTTTTTTTAATGCTTCAGTTTGAGTTTGCAGGTCTAGTCTCTTTTTCTAACAAAGTGTGCTCTTTCTGTCCCCTAGAATTTAAGTTGCACATCTTAGTGAATATTTCAGTTTACAACCACTTTGTATGAGCGTTCTCTCTCGTCTGTCTTGTTTTTTGTTTCCCCAAACCAGTATCCCTTTTGAAATCAGTTGTCTCCTCAACTGGCTGCGCCTGTGTTTCAAATTGCCCTCTTCTTCATGCAAGAGCACGTTTACTGTCAGTGATTGTCTGTCCTTCCAGTTAATTTATAGTCTAAAGGCCCCTATTTTGTTATGTTTTATCAGGTACTCAGTCTTCTTTCTATACATTAGAATTTTCAGCAGAGGTGTGTCGGGTCCGTGTCCTTAGTGTGACAGGACGCCAAAAAATATGGTTATTTAATTAGTTAGCTGCACTTACGGGAAAAATCTGGCAGGTTCGCGAAGCCGTTTCTTCCAGTAGTTAAATTGCGGTAGACATATAGATATCAGTGTGTATCCTTAGAAGCGAATTTCATTTTTGCTATATGAAGCGCTTAGCAAATGTGTGCGTGGACACGATTTTGATTATTAATATATTGTTTTATGTAAAGGGTTAGCTTTCTGTTCAACAAAATAAACATATGTTCAACGTGATTACTGTAATTTTTTTGCTTGATTTGTAGTCCGTGCATGTGGTTCGTCTGGGTGTGTGTAATCATATTTTGTTGTAGTTGTGTAATTCACTTATTCGTCGCTAGGGCTATGATGAATTATTAATTATATATTTCGTTGCCCTCGCATAGAAGAAACCTTGTCTTTTATTTACTTTTCCTGTTTTTGTTGTTCAGCGGGAAGCTACTAAATTTTTTTTCCTATCCATATTTCTTTTTCCGCATCTACCTACTTCTTGTTTTTCCTTTTCTTCTTTCTGCTAGTCAGTCCAGATTATCATATTGATTCACAATTTACTTTGGGTCAGAACTTGTCTAGGTGCGGCCTATGTAGTTAATTGTGTGTGGTTAGATGTTAGGCAACAGTTTTGTTTACTAAGCAGTGGTGAGTGCCTGATGTTGATGGAGTAGTTTGCCAGTATCGTTCACCTAGAAGAGGTTTCTGCAAATCGTTCACTAGGAGTGGTTTGTGTTTATTGTTCATGGAGTAGTGGTGCGCATTGTTCACTGCTTGGTTTGTTCACGTCTCCACCTACGCTTGGAGTAAGTTTATTTGTTAAATCTCTCTCCGTATCAGTTTTAAATTTGGGTTTGCTCATATTAGGAAGTGTCGTATGAAGTACATCGACCGAGCCAATTTACGCAGTAAAGTCCATTACCATGGCCGTAACTAGTCAGTCTCTTGTAGGCTTCCCCGAAGTTGAGGCAATGTTAACAATTTCTTTTGCAAGACACACGGGGGGTGGTAATCGTGTAAATGTCTTTCGAAAGCCACACAGCGGTGGCATAAGGGGTGAAATGTCCTTCGAAAGCCACGTAGAGGTGGCAGAATTGATAAAATGTCTCTCAATAGCCTTGAGTAAAAATTGCCTGGTGTGAGCCACGCGGCGGAGGTAACAAATACCCGAAATAAATCTAGCAAGAAAGAATTACTGAATGTCGAAGAGGACCTCCTACTTGTCAAGAATCCTGATGTTCGTTGATCATGATTATGTTTTTGTGTGTGTGGCTGATATGCCTGTTGTATGTAAGTGATGATTTGGTACATATTTAAAGGCATTATTCTACCAAGGAGTGTATTAGATTGGGGGGTGAAAAGGGGGGGGGGGGGGGTTGTAATTATTCTACGGATGTGATAGTGTCTCAGACATAAACGCATATGTTTATATGTTCCGATCAATATCGCCATCCTTGTGAAGTCGTTGGGGGGGGGGGGGGGGGGGGGGGGGGGGGGTGGTAATGGTTTTTCTCATCCTGTGGTGTCTAGAATAAAACGCCTAATCCCTACATGTTTCAATGAATATTGCCATAGTTGATGTAATTTCCTACTTAAAACACATATGTTCATTATCCTGTTTCTTTGGGACGAGCCAACGTTTTGCTCTTATGTCAAGAGCAATTATTTTTGATTTGGGTGTATGTTAATGCATGATGCTGCAAGTAACTAGTGATTACGTCATGTCAGGAGAATGACGTTGTTTCAAGTGCCTATGGCCAGTAACTTGACGAAGGGTATAATAGGAGTTGTATAGGGATTGGTAACCCAGGAATGGTTTTATTCCAATTTACTCTCTAATTCGTGTCACTTCTTGTGTTGCTAGTCACCATGAAGAGACAAGGCATTTCACATGTGGTTATTATCTGTTTCAGTGCCCCATTCATTGTCCATGTTTGCCACTGATAACATAAAGTGGGGATTAAGATGCTATTATTCATTTGCTGTTTGGCTGGAAGGGACACATCTGGGTGTCCAAGAAGTGGGGCTAACTAGTAGGTGACAGCATTTGCCTTCCTTGACAATTCCTTGTCTGACGCAACGTTGTGCCATGTTGTACATACGATACAGGAATGTCAGATATGAAGTTATATTTTGTGAATATTCCTAATTATTCACTGAGGACACATATATGGTCATTACTTTCTATATATGTCTGGTGCATATGATCACCACCATTCTTTGACATTCTTATTATTCTTATTCTTGGTACCTATTATACCATTTTTATGAAACAGATAACACAAGAAGCCCCACACATGAAAAGCGGAACGAATACAGCTGCAGCCCTGCAACTTGCAAGAAAACTCGCATTCACTTCTAGCTGTGGCAGTCGTGGTGGAAAGAAGATCGCTATAGTTATAACAGATGGTCGTTCTAAAGACGTATATGAGACAGCCCTTGCAGCAGAGGAGCTGAGAGAGTCTGGTATTCTGACTCTGGCAGTTGGTGTGGGACGTATCAATCCAGGTGAGCTAGCATATATTGCTACCTTACCAGAAGATGTCTACACGGTGGACAATTACAGTGTACTTCAGACAATTCAAGATGAACTTTCCGAGAAAACCTGCAGACTGGGTAAGATTGTTTCTTTGCAGTCTTTATTATCCCCCCCCCCCCCCCCTTAGTGGAAATAATAATAAATAATTAGCTATACTATTGGTAGTGTCTTAGTTGTTTTACGTGGCTCTGAAACTTGGCGATGCAAACAGCGGGGAATGGAGAGTGAGAAGCATGAACGAAATTATTATGTTTAAATCACCATTGATCACTAGGCTAGAAAGGTTTAGTTGGCATCTTATTGGTCTATGTGAGACTAGGTGGAAAGAGTTTGAAGAAACACCAACTGATAAAGGACACGCATTTTACTTCAGTGTAGAGGTTAGAAGAGTAAACGGCGTTGGCTTTTTTGTGCATAAGAATATTAGACACACAATTACTGGATGCAACCCTGACTCAAGCAGACTCATATCAATACGCTAAAACGCAACCCCTTTCAATATTACGGTCATACAAGTCTACGCTCCATTTACAGACTACGATGACAACTCTGTTGAGATTTTCTATAACCAACTCCAAAATATTATTGACAAAGCACCAAAGAAAGATGTACTGATAATCCAGGGAGATTGGAATGCTAAGATAGGAACAGATGCACGGCCAGACTGGAAAGACACACGTGGACCTTTCTGCAACAAAATCACCAGAGAGTATTCAGACTACTGGAATTTTGCAAATTCAACAACCTTATCTTAGCTAACACATTACACAAGTATACCGCATCAAGAATTTAGACATGGGACTCACCAAATGGCGAACATCACAACCAAATGGACTATATACTAGTCCAAAAAACGTTTTAAATCTGGGATAAACAAAGCGAAGACAATGAGCTATCCAGGAACTGATATAGGAAGTGACCACAATATGGTGCTGCTAAATTTTAGAATACACCTCAAACGTTTAAATTGTGCCAAGATCATACGACTGAAATACGACATTGACAAAATAAAGGATCCAGTGTTGGTGGAAAATTTCAGTCATAATTGCAGGAAAGTTTGCTCCTCTGATTAACAATTTGAACAGCGTAGAAACACGAACAAAAAAATTTATTAAAATAATAAATAAAACAAGACAAGAAATTGTTGGGAAACACAAAAAAAAAAAAAAAAAACTTAAGCAACCATGGGTCACGCAGTAAATTCTTAACATGTGTGAACAGCGAAGGCACCTCTGGAAAGACAGGCACAATCCTCAACTAGCATACAAGTATAAATATATAAATATTCAGATTTAAAAAAAACACACACACAGAAGAAAGCTGGATAGAAAGCAGATGTGCAGAAATAGAAGATTGTAACAAGTTGAACAATAGTAAAAAAACTTTTAGCAAACATCAGTCGAGAGAAAACGTCAAGAAGTGACGCCATCCAAGACACAGAAGTTAACCTACTCACAGAAAGTAATGACATCCTAAATAGATGGGGTTTTTTAAAAGTCGGAGTTCATCTGTATGAGAAGAATGGGACCAATAGTTTTTAAATTGGACGTGAAGGCAACACTCAAACACTGGAACAGTACCAAAGTCCCGAAGTCGATGAAAAACCAAGACCTTATACCAGAGTTGAAAGCCGTTGAACGCCGAGAAGATTATGATGATGATGAAGAAGAAGAAAAAGAAGAAGAAGAAAAAGAAGAGGAAGAAGAAGAAGAAGAAGAAGAAGAAGAAGAAGAAGAAGAAGAACAACAATAACAATCACAAGAAGAATAAGGAGGAGGAAAAGAATAAGAAGAAAAACATCATGTCTGTAAGAAATGAGTATGTTTATTGATTTTTATTTAAAATAAAAAAAAAATGCAGCTTTTTAAAGAATAAAATACTCTTCATAGTATGCCTATATTACAAGAATACACGAGACATTATATTACTGATTATGTTGTTCCAGAAATGGCAATGAGAAACGGAGTATGAAGACCACCATTACAACCTGGGACAATAAGAAGAACTCCACAGGGGAAGGATGTCCAGAAGTAGTCTACCCATCATCAGTATGTGGGTCCCTCTTTCAACTTTTGTTTCGGCCAGTTTTCCTCCTAGACAATCTCGAGGTGCGGGTCGAACTGGGTCATGACTCCCAGGCCTCGGAATTTTCCTGCTGCTTCTTATCGGACATTCAAACAAGAGAAATAGGGTATGGAGACCCCCATTACCACCTAAGGCAATTTAAAGCTGTAGAAATTGCGGGAATTATCTGGTAATTTGTCTCACACACACACACACACACACACACACACACACACACACATATATATATATATATATATATATATATATATATAACCACAACACACAACACATACTCACAACACACACTCACACACACATCTCTGTGTTGAGTACAAATTTTCAAGCATTGAAGCAACCTCACAATGTTTAGGACTGATATTACATGTTGTTGGCGCAACTATTTGAATGTCACAATGTTCACAGTAATTTATATCATGACTGTTTTCATAATTAATATGAGAATCCTTAGGGCATTGGGCTCGAATCTAGGAGACAAGGGTTCGAATCCTCGGTAAGGTGAAGGCAAATTTGTTTCTGTCGAGGCCAAAATAATCCTAGCCAACACTAACTGTGGCATCGATAATCCCTAGACGACGAGAGAGTAGCGGCAGCTATGCTCGATTAGGGGAAGTCCCCCCACCCATCCCTCCCCCATTTCGTGTCCTGGTCAGAATTTGTCCTTACTGAGAACTAAAACTGAACTACCCCATTTCTCCAGTAACCATGAAACCCACTCCCCCAGTATTACCCATTAAACTTGGCCCAAGAAAACACAGACCACAATCATAACGAAAAACTACTTTGGGGTTGGTCAAACGTTGCTAAGTTTGTTTTCTTCTCCATCAAAACAACTACTCAACCAACCAAACTACCATATATGAACGACAATGGTTGCCTCCACAGAAAGCTTCAATGGACACGCACGAGGAGCACTCATTTATGCACTTTATTACGCAAAACAACCATATAAAAGACATGCAACAAAGATACATACTGAGAACTCAATAAGCAGCATCATCATAACGAGGGATATCCATTTAAAAATTTGTTTTCCCCTTGAAGCAAGCAAGATCGTTGCCACTGCACCACCCATACAACCCTTAACCTTTAGGCTCCATATCCCACACCCCACCCCCCTTTTCCCTTGCCATGTACAACAACGCTGTAAAAAGTTGTAAATACATAAAATAAGGGTAGCCTATTTTTTCATAGTTCAGAGACTGTAAATGAGAGTGTCAACAACTTCTATGTAATATTGCTGCTATAATTAGTTGTCCATTTTCATCTTCAAAATATATTATATTGTAATTAATATGCCAAAAATACACTTACATTAAAAAAAAAAAACTGTTAAATAACAAATCCTGATAGCAAGTTATGTGAGACTTTCTATTAGAAAAGCATTTTTCGTGAATTTGACATATTTTGGTTATATCAAGCACGTGGCGGACTGGGGGTTAAAAACAACAATAATAGCAGATGGAATGACACAAGGAAGAAGGGACAGGACTAATACAAAGATTTAGTTAGTCAGTCAGTCAGTAACATGTCCTTTGCAGAACCTTGCTCCCATAACAACCCTCCGGAAAACTTCTCAATCGCAAGCAAGATTTGCCGCGTCCGATACATCCATCTGGAGAAAATCCGCCATATCCTGCACCCATGTTCTCTTTGGCCGTCCTCTTCCTCTCTCCAAGGCATATGCCCCTCTATCATTCTTCTCTAAACATTCGTGACGGTTCAAGTAACCAACATATTTCAATTTTCTGTGTTTCATCATCTTTAGTAGTCAACCTTAATCAATATTCAGTTCTTGAAGAATAGATGCATTTGTTCTTTTCTTTACCCATAGTATTTTTAGAACCAGTCTATTAAATTTTTATTAAAAGGCATTTATGTGCTGTTCAGATTGTTTGTAAGTGTGCAGGTATCAAAGGCGTATGTTTCAATGGGAAAGATGCATGCTCTTAGGAATCTAATGTTTGTAGTTGTGTCTGTCCCACTCCACAGTTTATTCAGTTGTTTTAGTCTTTGAAGAAAAATTGAAACTCGTTTAATTTTTTACATTGTGTCATTATTGTTAGTAATCAACGATCCACGATATTCAAAATTTGCCACAACCTCCAGTCTTTCCTCATTAATATATTTTTCTTTTGCTATAGTAGTTTTATGTATACATACATAATCTTCGTCTTTGCTATGTCAAGATATAAGTTGTGATTTTCACTATTTCTTTGGGTTGAGTTTATTAAGTTTTCTATACAAGTCTGTGATGTGGATACGGAGATTAGCACAGGATATACGCGACTCATTGAATATGAAAGTGTACAAGGCGGAAGAGCTAGTGAGGACCCGAGTTTCTTTCAGGCAGGGCGTGATGAGATCGACGTTCTGCAACGAACCTGTTATATAATGTACAAGTGGTCAGATGAATCACGTGTTTCTTTTTCTTTGCAACCTCCAGTTACCCCATAGAAGCGTTAGGGGGGTGTAAGGATTTTTGTGTGTTTTTGCTATTGGTTGTGTAAGTAGATCTTTATTTCGTTAAGGCTGTCTTGCCACAATTTAGTCATTTGCGTGTTCTTGCTCTTTATTCATTATTTTTCTACAGCGCGGCTCTCTGTGGTAGTTGGTACTAGGCCATTCTCGACTGGTAGGCACCCATCTTAGCAGTTGCTATTTAATGATCTGTATTACCGTTTTCAGTTACAGTTTTCTTCTCATTTCTTCAGTTTCATTTTTTTTTTCTTTTCGTCTTAATCGGACAGATTTTCTATTTACCCAACTGTGCTTATAATTTCTAGTAAGGGTGCATGTTTGAAGCTGGCAGCACAAAGTTGGTTTTTAAAACACTTCTTACTATAATCACTGTGGTAGACACAGCTATTCTTCGATGTCACATGTGTGTTAGTTGTACTTGTACGTAATTTGCTTTACTATTTCTTTTTCTTTTGCCCTTTATCCTGCAATGGAGCCCAGGCCCTCTCTTTAAGTCGCCCTAACCTGTTCTCCCCCAACCTCTCCACCAATGCCCCCCTTTTTTTTTACTTCCGTCTGTTTCCTTCACTATGTAAGTTTAGGTAATAATAAATAATAGCTTCTATGTTAATGGCGCAATGCTAGAAGTAGTAGCTATTGTAGGTAGGTAGGTAGGTTGATATGTAGATAGGTAGGTAGTGGTGCCCCACCAGGACATCACACAAGCGATAAACACCCAGTGACACAAAGTGCCACCATGTGGATGAGGATCATCCGCGGAGAGGTCCCCAGAAACCCCTTTCAGCCATTAGACCATATTTATGGCTAGGCCATATCTTTGTCCCGGCTATAATCAGGGCCCCCGGCCGAAGCGAGGGTGGGGCTTCAAACAGGAAAAAATTGCATCCGAAATGGGGACGACTTAGCTACGCTGAATCCTACTTTTATAGTGATACGATGTTGGGCTAAGAAGGATACGTAGAAATTAACCAGTTAGACTATATTATTGTTAACAGTTGAGTTTGGTTGTGATGTATCACATTTCGTAGATTATGGCGTCTTTGAGAAGAGATATCTAACGTTATACATGTAATTTTATTTCACATTAAACACTGATTTTATTAATTTTTCTTTGATTTCATCGTCAGTTTGAGTTCTTTTTTTTTTTTTTTTTCGTCCCTATCTGGAACATCGAGATCTCGTAGGGAATTTCCAAGAAAGTCCAATATTATAAGAGGTTAGGGTTAGTGTTAGTCGGTGCTTATTTCACACCGTAACACCCCTATACAACTGAAACTTCCTTGGCATTCCCTACGAAATGTCGGAGTGCCCGAGATGAAGTGAAATAAAATAAAAGAACATTACTTTATTTACATACTACTCCACCTATAAGGAAGAACAAGAAGAACCTTGCATTCTAATTCAAGAAGTTGAGAGAGTTATCAAGATGAGCCCAAATAATAAATCAGCAGGTATAGACGGTATAACGAACGAGGCAATTAAAGCGTGCGGAAAAACCGGAGCAAAATGGCTACATAGAATATTCACGGTAGCATGGAACGAAAGGAAAACACCAGAGGATTGGCAAAAAGCTATTATAGTCCCAAGGGCAATAAAAGAGAGTGTGACACATACAGGGGAATTTCTTTATTGAGCCACGCAGGGAAGCTATATTCAAAAGTACTTGAGACAAGAACAAAACATATTGTAGAGACACAGCTGAGTAAAGCTCAGTTTGGATTTAGGAAAGGAAAAAGTTGCACAGACGCCCTTTTCACCCTAAGACAACTTAGTGAAAAGGCAATAGAATATAACAAACAACTCAATATAGCATTCATTGACCAAGAAAAAGCCTTTGACAGGGTAGACAGGAACAAACTATGGAATATATTGAACGACTATGGAGTACAAGGTCAGCTACTAGACAACAGATCTCTGTACCAAACAAGCTCAAGCGTAGCTAGAACAAATGTTGGTGTGACAGACGAATTCATACTAAGAACAGGAGTAAGACAGGGTTGTGTACTATCACTACTACTATTCAATATATACATGGACAGAATAACAAAAGCAGCAAACCATGTAATGATAAGCGAACTGTTAACTACACCAAGCAGTGAGACAGAGTTAGTTGAAAGAGATCATTATAATGAAAACATACACGCCGATCCTGAAGAAGTACATCCCCAACTGAACGAAATACTTTTTGCAGACGACCAAAGCATAATATATGAAAACGAAAAAGAACTTCAAATCCACGTAAATGCGCTACACACAGTCTGCAACGAATATAACATGAAGATCAGCATCACCAAAACAGAAATTCTGAAAATAAGTAGAACACCTAATAGACTAACTATTCAAGTTAACAACAAACAACTCAAACAAGTGCAGCAATCTAAATACTTGGGGAGCATCTTCACAGATGATGGAAGAATTGATAAGGAACTTGAGGCAAGATGTCAAAAGGCGAACGCAGTAACTTACCAACTCCTCCCACTGCTAAAACACCCAAGCATCACTATGGCACTAAAACGACAACTGATAAATTGCATGTTTATACCAACCCTCTGCTACCAATGCCAAACTTGGTCCCTAACAAGAGCACAGGAGAAAAAGATCACGACGTGCGAAATGAGATGCTTACGTAAGGCTGCCAATGTCACAAGGAGAGACAGAGTTCGAAACGAGAACATTAGATCAATTGTAGGAACCACACCATGCCTGCAATAAATAAAGAAGCAACAAATAGAGTGGTTTGGCTACTTGATGCGAATGCAAACCGACCAACTGCCTCTACGAGCATACAACGAACAGCACTACTGCCCTAGAGCAAGAGGCAGACCGAGAGTACGATGGATAGACAATATATCAGAGATCCTGAGGCAACACGGACTAACAACAACACGTGCAACACACCTGGCCCAGGATAGAAAACTGCGACTCCCCACTACGCTGTGAGGCAATTGTGGACAAGGCAAGACAAGACAAGACTTTATTTACAGTTGTGGCGTTGTATTACTGTTAGTTGATGTATTTGTTGTTCTATTGAATAACTGCTAACTACTCCTCTACCTTCAGTGACTGCTACACAGTCGTCTGGGTTGTAGAACTTACTTTGTTCCCCAAAAAGGAATAAACTTTCACTTTTTATTTTTGTTTATCTTATCCTACCTTTACATCTTCTCATTTTCTTCTCTCTTATTATATATTCTCCTTTTTTCTTTTACTAATTCTTCTCTCCCTCCCTATCTTTTCTCACTCTGTTACGAGTTTACGAATCATGTGTGATTTACTTATATTTGTGCCTATCAGTCACTATATAATACGTGTTTGGCTATTCTTCTTGGGCACCAGTTAGTACCTTTTACCGTGCCTTATGTTATTGACAGACTTTTTGTACCAGAGAGAGTCATATGTCATTAGCTATTGGCAGTGCCCCAGTTACCGGTCATGCGTTATTGACTATACTTAGTGCACAGTTACCGTGTCATACGTTATTGCTATTATTTGTATACCAGTTACAGGCTCATGTGTTATTGAATATTCATTGTATACCAATTACTGTGTCATGTATTATTGATTTTTCTTCGTGTACCCGTAACCGTGTCATGTGTTATTGGCCATTCTTCGTGTACCAATTACGGTGTCATGTGTTACTGATTATTCTTTTTGTACTAGTTACCGTGTCATGTGTTACTAAATATTCTCCTTCTCTCTCTCTCTCTCTCGCTCTCGCTCTCTCTCTCTCTCTCTCTCTCTCTCTCTCTCTCTCTCGCTCTCTCTCTCTCTCTCTCTCTCTCTCTCTCTCTCTATATATATATATATATATATATATATATATATAGTTGTGTGTGTTTGTGTGTGTGTGTGTATATATATATATATATATATATATACACACACAAACACACACACATAAACATACTCGCACATACGCCCATACATACATATATACATACATACATGCATACATATATAATACATACATGCATATATACATACATACATGCATATATACATACATATATACTTACATACATACATACACACACACATACATACATGCAACTTATACACATACATATATACATACATACGTACAATACCATGCGCGATGAAGAAAATAAATACTTGCATCCAAAATAATCCTATCATCACGGAAGATTTCCTTGTGAACAATATATTGTCTCAGAAACTGACATATTTTGTCCATACCAAGCGTTTGGATAGAACAACAGCTGGTTTGGGGGGGGGGGGGCAAGAAAGAGATGCAAGGACCATTAGGAAGATGGGCACAAGATACAAGTGACACCTGGAGGCACAAGATACAAGTGACACCTCGAGGCACAAGATACAAGTGACACCTCGAGGCACAAGATACAAGTGACACCTCGAGGCAAAAGATACAAGTGACACCTCGAGGCACAAGATACAAGTGACACCTCGAGGCACAAGATACAAGTGACACCTCGAGGCACAAGATATAAGTGACACCTCGAGTAACTAACAAGGATTTTGCTAAACATTAAGATATTCAAAATGACCACTAAGAAGCAAACATTGTCACAATATTTTTTTTAACCACATTGCATTGTCATCCACAAGGCAAACGTGTGCAACATTTTAGCATTATACCTTGTCAGAAAATAGTATAAAAATCGAACGCCGCTGATCGTCCTGACAAACAGGAGTAAATTATTAGAAAGGTAATAAAAACTATTTCTTGTTCTCTAAAACTAAGCATGTCAGCTAAAATACACCAGTTTGCACACGCTGTCTTCAATATATAAGATCGTCTCCAGGGAGGACGGTATGGTCCATCAAAATGCCCTGATCTCTGTGTGTAGTTTCACCAAAAGTGGAAATTTTTTTTCCTGAGACAGCTGCCTTTCTTTAATATATAGCCAGAAAAACTGGTGTCACTTCTCTACATGTTAGTGTAGAGAGACTTCTTTTATGAAGTTTATTTTTGTTGTTATTATTTTTTTTCAATCACATCTTTCAAAAAAATTTTAAGCTCAGATCGCACGTTTCTCTTGGCTAGCTGCTGTCTAAAATGGACTGAAACGATGGCATGAAAGGATATCATCAAGAGAGCTGTTCTAGGCAACCAGGAATCGTCATATGGAGAAGCATGAGCGCCTACGCCAGTTGGCAGGGCACATGACGATGATGAGATGCTGTCTTTAAAGACGCAATAGGGGCTACTTCAGTTCCTTGCCTAATCTTTAGGTGTGTTTATCGGGGGGCTGAGTGGTCTCGTGGCATGGCGTCCGTCTCGAGTTCTGGAGGTCCTGGGTCCAAGCGCCAGTGAAAGCTGGGATTTTGTTAAAAGTGGACTTCTAGTTAATTATCCTGGTCTCTGGGTAGTAAGACCTGACGCTCGAGTGCATGGTTGCGTACGTAGAAAAAAAAATTGGCAGCTGCAAATCGAAAAAATGTAGCCTAACGGCGCTCCCCAGGCAAAATTTGGAGTTGAAAATCTGCCCAATGTAGTTTAGGTATCCTAGCCGGTACTACGGAGTTCGTGCTTTGTGGTTCTTAGGACTCAGGCGCGAGTTAGAAGTAGAAAGGCGCATTTATGGTTTACTACTCTTGTGATGTGATGTTGATCCGTTGTTTAAACCTAAACCTAAACTCAAACCTAATCTTTTATTGTGGCAATAACTCCAGCATTGTGACCCATTATAGTATTTGCATCAGCTGTGTATATATCAGCACAGTTTTCCCTGTGCATTTTACTCGATGAAATGACTATTCAAAAGATTTAATATTGCACTCACGTCTGCGTTAGTTGGTTGTGGTCTGCGAAAATGGAAGTCTTCATGGTAGCTTTGTGAGTAAGCATAACAAACTGTCATTAGTTAGTTAGTTGAGTTATCATCATTGCACTCCGGACATGTCCATAAGTGCTCAGATCCTCCCCTCAGTATGAACCCCAACGTCCGATGGCTAATAGTACCAGTTCTATGTTAATTAACAAGTCTTCTGGTGTGTCTGGTGTGGGTCTCGTTTTTCGCTGTGCCGATCTTAATTCCCAAATCTGCCATTCTGGCGAGTGATGTGGATTCACTGCCACCAAAGTCCTCTATCCTTCCCATTTCTCTGAGGGCATTGATAATATCAGCATGCTCCAAAGGCTGACCGTCGATAGTGATAGCGGATCCAGCAAACCTGTCAGCTCTTTCATTTCCATCGACGCCTGCGTATCCCGGAACAAAAATAAAGGTGATATAATGTAATAGAATTAACTGTCATTAATACTGCCAACCAGGCGACGTCAGTCGATGCATCCACTTGTAGGGCAGATTTGGTTGTCGATAAGACTGCCTAGCGTCTCCTTCACCTCACCAGCCATATCACCAATTCATTTTTTATGTATCTTTAAATTCGTTACAATTTTTGTTTATTTTACTGAAGCTGCAACCGAGCGCCCATGGGGAAGTCAACCTGGAACCCTTAGGGCCACTTCTCTTTGTATTCACGAGTGCAACTTTCACAAAGATTCCGGTAATCTTCCCCGACTTCGTGCTTTGTGTCACACTGTTGGCCGACCTCTAGCCGTTCTGTGAAGAGACCGTTATGGATGTGAGTGACCCAGTAGAATCAAAAAATTCTTTTGACTTTGTTCCTGCAAGTCTAATTCTGGTATATTTATTCAAGTGTTTACCTGGTTTCTGGTGACTTTTGCTGTATTATTATATTTATTTTTCTATTCAGCAAAAAACACTAAAAGCTGTAATTTTTTATTGTACACTGAAACAAGGCTTGAACTCCGTTGAGCACTCCACCGCCCGGCTTTTTAGACAATTTAAAGGGGTAGAGACGACTCTTATGACGTCTTCTACCCGCAGTTGACTACAGGCGACACCAGGCTGGTGTAACCATTACGGGTGTCCAGATTAATATTTCTATAGAGGTTGAACGGGGTATCTGGAACCTGTCTTGCTGGTCTGTCGTCTAGAATCAGATTTGTGTGGGTGAAATTTTCAGAATGCTAGAGTAAACCTTGAGGTAAGAGCCCGAAGGGCACACACTAATCAATCTATTGATCGATAAACCTTCCATGTTTTCTTATGAAAGCGCCCCTGCTAGCTAATACAAGGACCTACAGAGGACGTTCTCTTCTTTTCTTCTGCGAGCTTGGTTTAGCCCTGCCAACAATTAGTGGAGGTGGGTTTGCGCTTAGATCTCCTAAACCTAACAATTCCCAATAGTCATTTTACCATGTTTATAATTTTGTGTGTGTGTGTGTGTGTGTGTGTGTGTATATATGTGTGTGTGTGTGTGTGTGTGTGTGTGTGTGTGTGTGTGTGTGGAGTATTTGTTTATGCATTTCGAATTGTTTCAAATATTACATTTACAAACCAACCCATAAATTATTAATAATGTTAATAATAAAAATTATTATTATTGTGCATTTAAACAAGACTTTTTGGTTTTTGTTTTGGTATCCAGAAGCCATGAGTTGTTAACCCTTAGGCTCGGTATTATAAATATCGCAATTTTTCGGCCTTGATTCCATTGTAAATACCGTAAATCTGGGGAAAAAAAAAGTTGCTTTCTTGCCTACCCGCGGGATTGAACCCAGACCACAAGGAGTTCGTCACCCGGTCTCCGCGCAATCTGGTTTAGCCAACTACGCTAGAGAGCCGGGTAAACAAGACTTAAGCCATTTGAACCGTTCCTTAAACCACACATACAATTATAACCAGGAGATGCGCCCCTACCTTGATCAGCGTTATTTGTGTATGTTGGCGCCTCTGTTTTTAAGAAAAATATCTCTTCACTTTCTACTAAATTTTTCTGTTATATAAACGAATCCTGCCGATAGCTTCTAAATTTACCACCGCCTTAAACGTGTACTGTTCAATTCATCTACTGAGCTCCATCCCTCTTCTACCCCCCCCCCCGTCCCCACCTACCCAAAAAAAAAAAAAAGTTGTCGCTGTAAAGTAAACAAATTATAGATAGTAACAAGTACGGGGTATTGTTGTTTGCTTACATCGGTTGTAAACGCCGGCGAAAAGGTGTGGCTTTTCGTCCGTTTCTAGACTTCGGCTTTGTTCCCGGACCTGAGTTTTGCGTGTGCATATTTTTTTAGAGATCCTGGTAATTTTTATGCAGACTGTTGGTTCCCTGCCTTTTAGGTGCACTCCAGTTAGTCGACACTTGCGACATGCTTGTTGGGGAGGCAGTGAGTCTATTCTTGTTTTCTCTCATAATTGGAACCTGGAACCCACACGGGGAGTGTACGTGGTACTGAAAGAGGTCACACTGCTTAAGTTTTTTTTCATTCTAAAGATTTAACCCTCCATCTTAACTTTCTGCAAAATCACCAGCCTAAGGATGGGAATCAAATAGCTTCAAATCCCCGAAACCCTGCTCAACCGTTACAGCCATATAGCACAGTTATATCGAGGCACCACAAGCCGGTTGCGAAATATTGTTGAGTATGGGTGCGTTTTCCTTGAAGTTTTAAATTGCATTGTTTCACCCCGCTGCAAACAGGATCCACCGATCTTTGTTCTGTTCTCCGAAATAAATTTTGTGAGCCCTAAATGTCTGGATGTTACAAACTGTTTGTTTCATTTTCAGTAGCTTTATATAAAAGGTCCATTTAATAGAAGGTTAGGATAAAGGTATACCTAAATCAGATATCTCCCATCACGATAAAAGATTTAAGCCTTCGCATCTACTAGGTCCCGACGAATACGATTTACACTTAACTAAAAGCAACAGATTCAACAAGTTCTTTGTTTTAAAAGGTAATTGCTTGTGTTATTAATTTATCAGTTATAATGTTCTTCTTATTAAACCACACTCGCAATCTGTTATAACGTATGTAGTAATTAGAACATGAAATGATTTTTACTGTTGTTAAATGTTAAACGTTGAATTAAGAATCGACATCACGGCACTCGGGAAACTCCCATAAGCGCTCCGCCCCCTTCTTCAGCTGCAAAGGAAGAGTTAAAATTCCGATGGTACCAGTAACAGTCTGATTTCATATCTGTCTCACCCCACCCCCGAGTGTCGAGCGTCGGCCAGATCCCCTTGTAACTCCTCGCAGTGCAAATTCTCCTCAAACAGTAATGAACTATCTGTTCCTCGGCACTGTTCACTCGCTCCCAAAGGGCCCTCACAACATCCAGCTTTTCATACATCAGTTCACCACCAAGTGGTGCAGAACCAGCCAGTCTATCCGCCTGCTCATTTTCCAACACACCGGCGTCACCTGGAGAAAATATCCAAAGGATGCTAACTACCCGGGACATCTGAAGTGATGCTTGCCACTCTGCACGGAGCATGCCTGTCTCCTCCTTTCTCAGCATGCTCTGTGAGTCAGTTACAATTACGACATGTGTGTACAGCTGATTCTCAAGCCAACGGAAGGCAGCAGTGACTGCCTCCACCTTCATTCTCAAACTAGACGTTGTGATATCATATGCCAGGCTTTGTTGAGCCAAGTGAGGTCCATTCATCTTCGACATGAACCCCCATGCACTTCGTCTTCCCCTCACCACAGAGCCATCTGTCTATACAATCACATCACTTGGGCAGGAATTGTCATGAATCATTTGTTGAGCTTCTGATTCTGCAGCACCAACTGGCCAGTCCCGGCACTCACGTCCCAAAGTGATTAGAACCCTACACAAGTTTGAAACATAATCAGACACTTTGATTGTTACTGATGTACCCTTAGTAACAGTAACCACGGAAATAAGATGTATGAGAAAGGCTACAGGAGTGACCAAAAGAGCCGAAATCAGGAATGAGGACATAAGAGAGCAAGTCGGCACAAAACCGATTCTAAATTACACACAAAGACAGCAAATCAAATAGTTTGCCCATTAAGCGAGAAGGCCTTGTGACGTCATACCCTAAAAGGCATACACGAAAAGAGGAGAGTTAGATTAAGAGGTAAATCAAGAACATGATAAAAAGATGAGCTGAGAAGATTCAAGAATCGACATCACAGCACTTAGGGCATTTCCATAATCACCCTGTCCCCATCGTCAGTAGCCAGCAGAGAGTTCCAATACGAATGGTGCCAGTAGCAGTCTGGATTATATGTCCGCCTTGCATTTCCTCTGAGCTTCGAGTATGGGCAAGACCTTTTTGTCATTCCTCGCTGCAGCACTCTCAGCAAAATGTGATGATTAGGCTGTTCAGATTTGTACACGTGCTCCAGAATGGCATTGAGAACTTATTATCAAGCATCAAGAGTCAGGCATTCTATCCATCTGTTTATTTCCCAACATACCGACAAACCCTGGAGAAAAGATCTAAACACCAGACGGTAAACCTTACGGGTTCTCTCTCTCTCTCCCCCCCCCCCCCCCATCCCTCCATCTTGGCCAGCTCCGCCTATTTACACACTGGGTCACTTTTGATTGGTGCTTGCTCAGGCTTGTCACCTTTGCTGAAGGTTGGAGGGGGGGGGGGGGGGGGGGTGTTCCCTGTGTACTGTTTGCCCGAAAAGCTTTCTGCATTGTCTTCCGTTTACGTTTTTATTCCGAGAAAGAGAATGCGTGTGACGTCGGTTGCAGCACTCTCGTGGGAGGGTCTGTGTTAGGGCCAGTACTGCATGTTTTTGGAGCGTTGAAAGCGCTGACGTGCTGGAATAAAAAAAAACACCGTTGTATCGCGTGTTGTATATTCCAACATGTCACTGCTTTTAACGCCTGAAATAATATACCCAAAATACTATTATTAATATAATCGAACAATTTCTGGGAAATGTTTTCACATTTTAATCTGTTAAAAAAAAAACCATGCTATTAAGTACCGCAGATACGACCAGGAGTATGAAAATGTCCATCAAAGATCGGAGGACGAAGGGCTTGAAAACCAGCCCGCCATTAAACACAGTAAACACAAAGAGGTCACGCAGGAATACATAAAGAAGCAACAAATAAGAGTGGTTTGGCCACTTGATGCGAATGCAAACTGACCAACTGCCTCTACAAGCATACAACGAACAGCACTACTGCCCTAGAGCAAGAGGCAGACCGAGAGTACGATGGATAGACAATATATCAGAGATCCTGAGGCAACACGGACTAACAACAACACGTGCAACACACCTGGCACCAGGATAGAAAACTGCGACTCCCCACTACGCTGTGAGGCAATTGTGGACAATACAAGACAAGACAAGACAAGACCCCAAAAAAAAAAAAAAAAAAAAAATTGCATTTGTGAAAAACAAGTTGTGAAACACTGCTGACTGTGAGACCCTGAGCTGTAGCTTAGTAAGCTTTTGCCCAAATTTAGGACTTTTCTCAATAATCAGTTGCTTATCCTCTACAAGCGGCGTCTGTGGTTCTAGGCGTTGCGAGTTCGACTCGTAATTCCAACCTACCGCGATCGAAACCCACTGCTGGCTGCGTGGATTTGTATCATGGTATGGGGCGTCGCAGGGCGGCCCAGCCTAAAATGGGTACCAGGATGGCTGTCCTGGGGAAGTAAAGACGACCGGCGTAATGCTGATCACATTACCCATCCAGTGCGGATTGGTCTGTAAAAATATGGAACGCTCTTCTCATATACCCGATGCGCCCAAGGCGTGAAAATGGATCTTTACTTTTAAAAAACTTTTATTCTCCACAGCCCTAAGAAAGGCGCTGTAGGCGTAGCAGCTAAACCCTCTTCTCCCTGCCGAGTTGTCTAGAGTTCAAATGGTCATACAGGCGAGATTTTTCCCCTTAAAAAATTAACTTTAGCTCACAGCTCGGCACATCATTAAACATGTCTCATGAAATATTATGGGAAGTAAAGGCGGCCATCATGATATTGATCACATCACCCATCGAGTGTCGATTGGTCTATACAAATATAGGTCAAGCGTGTGTGTGTGTGTATACCTAATAGCAATCAGAATACACGAACGCATACGTGGTGTATGTATACAGATATAAATACATGCACATACATACATACATACACATACATACATACACGCATACGTGCATGTATACATACATACAGTCATACGTACGTACGTACTTATATAATGCATGCATGCATTCATAAATACATACTTACAAACACACATACATACTTACAGATACTGATACATGCACGCACACACTCACACATGCATGTAGGCACACATCCAAAAAACCAATACATAAACTATCATTCACACACACACACTTACATCTGCATACACACACATTGACACTTACTCACCCACATACACATATATACACACTAATGTATATCTATACATACACATATACACACACACACACACAATTATACATACTTATAATAATACTCGTATATATACTTACGTTCGTACACATGCATACACACATGCATCAGAAACATTTAAGCACATGTGTCTGTCTATCTATCTATCCACATACACATAAATACAAGCTTAGTATCACACACATACATACACATGCATACAATCACAAGTACACATACTTACCATGCATTTTTGCACACTTAATACAGACACACACTAAAATATGTACTCCCTATCATACATACACTTACACTCAATTATAAATACACATTCCCCCTTACACACTTACACACACACACACACAACACACACAATATATACACCATATATATATATATATATATATATATATATATATATATATATGTATATATATATTTTTTCTCTACTTGAGAAGCAGGGAGCGAACAGTCTGAATACCAGTAAACCAGATCTGTGCAACTGATATGCATGCAGAACACAAGTTATGAATCCAGCCCACAAAGGTGTATGAACAGCCAAAAGAGTTTTAAGTGGGCGAACGCGGAAGAAGAAGAAAAATAAGAAGGAGAAGAAGAAGAAAAAAAGAAGAAGAAGAAGAACACGAAGAAGAAAAAGAAGAAGAAGAAGAAGAAGCAGAGAAAAAGAAGAAGAAGAAGAAGAAGAAGAAGAGGAGGAGGAGAGAGGAGGAAGAAGAAGAAGAAGAAGAAGAAGAAGGAAGAAGAAGAAGAGAAGAAGAAGAGAAGAAGAAGAAGAAGAAGAGAAAAAGAAGAAGAAGAAGAGAAGAGGAGAGGAGGGAGAAGGAAGAAGAAGAAGAAGAAGAAGAAGAAGAAGAAGAAGAAAAAGAAGAAGAAGGAGGAGGAGGAGGAGGAGAAGAAGAAGAGGAAGAAAAAGAAGGAAAAAGAAAAGAACAAGAAGAAGAAGAAGAAGAAGAAGAAGAAAAAGAAGAAAAAGGAAAAGTAACAGAAGAAGAAATTTTAACAGCTGGACCTTTTTACTTATTTGAACACAAAAACATTATTAATTGCTTTTTTTGTTTTGTTTCAAAAATAAACAGGAGAAAAAACAGATTTCAAATCAGAGTAGCCGCAACCATGTCTGAAAATACTGTTCACTGGCTGAACGATTTCAAAAAGCTGTCTGTAAGTACGGTAGTTGTTAAAATGTCTTTTTCATTAAAAGAAACAAACTTAGCAGGTTAATTTCCTTCTGTACTTGTATTGGCTCATTATAAACCTAGGATGTGGGATCAGACCCTTTACTCCCTCTCTATACCTACGCCCTGCTCACTACCTTACATATTTGCTTGGCCAATATTTTTTTTTCTGGAAAAAAGGGGGGGGGGGGGGAAGAAGAGGGTGGGGAGCTCACTCAGGGCTTTGGGTGCACCCTCCTAGGAAAAAAAAAAACACACATTTAGGCGTCCTGCACGCCCCCGATCTCCCATAATTATTTTCTTAAGGGGGGTAAAATTTCCCTCTTAACCACGAAATTTTCTTTTAAAGTATTTGTTTATATATTTCATATTACATCAAGTGAACGATTATTATTATTAAAACTATTATAAATATTAATTATTGTGCGCAATGGGAAATAAATATAATAATATACTTGACAGGAAATCAAAATGTATAAGCAATACTTTTAAAGACAGTTTCTATACATGGTCAAATAGCTCCTTGTAGTCCTCTTGCAAAATGTGAGGGGGAAAAAAGAAAGAGGGGGTGGACATCGAGCGTTCAGTTTCCGACCCAAATGCCTGTCCTGTTATTTCTAGCCAGGAATTTCTAGCCATAGATTTACTGCTTACCTAATATCCCATTTACTTTAACACAAAACTAATTAGGTACTGGCTGGCTAACTGTTATTCTTAGGACGGACGCCGGCACGGAAGTATAGTTATAGTGGGAAGTACTGTTGTTTACTTTCTCATCCCCTACTACTATTAATATTACTAATTCTTCTTCTTCTTCTTCTTTTTCTTCTTCTTCTTCTTCTTCTTCTTCTTCTTCTTCTTCTTCTTCTTCTCTCTTTCTTCTTCTTCTTCTTCTTCTTCTTTCTTCTTCTTCTTTTTTTCTTCCTTCTTCTTCTTCTTTCTTCTTCTTCTTCCATTTTCCCTTCTTCTTCTTCCTTCTTCTTCTTCTTCTTCTTTCTTCTTCTTCTTCTTCTTCTTCTTCTTCTTCTTCTTCTTCTTCTTCTTCTTCTTCTTCTTCTTCTTCTTCTTCTTCTTCTTCTTCTTCTTCTTCTTCTTCTTCTTCTTCTTCTTCTTCTTCTTCTTCTTCTTCTTCTTCTTCTTCTTCTTTTTTCTTCTTCTTCTTCTTCTTCTTCTTCTTCTTCTTCTTCTTCTTCTTCTTCTTCTTCTTCTTCTTCTTCTTCTTCTTCTTCTTCTTTCTTCTTCTTCTTCTTCTTCTTCTTCTTCTTCTTCTTCTTCTTCTTCTTCTTCTTCTTCTTCTTCTTCTTCTCTTCTTCTTCTTCTTCTTCTTCTTCTTCTTCTTCTTCTTCTTCTTCTTCTTCTTCTTCTTCTTCTTCTTCTTCTTTCTTCTTCTTCTTCTTCTTCTTCTTCTTCTTCTTCTTCTTCTTCTTCTTCTTCTTCTTCTTCTTCTTCTTCTTCTTCTTCTTCTTCTTCTTCTTCTTCTTCTTCTTCTTCTTCTTCTTCTTCTTCTTCTTCTCTTCTTCTTCTTCTTCTTCTTCTTCTTCTTCTTCTTCTTCTTCTTCTTCTTCTTCTTCTTCTTCTTCTTCTTCTTCTTCTTCTTCTTCTACTTCTCTATTACTGCTGTTACCACCACCACCACTAGTAGTACTACTGCGAACACCGTCACCACTACCACCATCATTACTATTACTACCATCACTACCACTGTCACTACCGCTGACACTACCACTATCACGATGGCTACTACTACTAATATCACCACAACTATCTGCACCACCACCACTACGACAACTTCTAATACTACTACTACTTCAGCTACTGCTGTTACTACTACTGCCGCTACTACTAGTACTACTACCACTACTGTTGCAACTGTTGCTGCTACTGCTTCCACTACCACTACTGCTGCA
>CAJHNH020003885.1:52500-54506 GCA_905116865.2 Candidula unifasciata
TCATACGTACTCCAGAATTATCCCATAGAGCAAACAGCTTTTACCACACACACACACACAAACACACACACACACCACACACACCCACACAAAATCAAACAATGGGTAAATAACCACCATGTAGGGTATAGCGCATCACCCCTCCCTCTCCCGAAGGATCCTTAAAGCCTGAAGACGAAAGTATGAAATCGAGTAATACTTCCGCTCAGATACAAGGAATAGACACATGCTTCTTTACTCCATAAAGGAACACATCAAGACTGTGCATAATGTAGCACTTCGCTATGGGTAGCAACCTATCTGTCGCTCATAAAGGGAGAACATCTGTAGACGAAATTATTGGTAGCGTACGAGACAGAATGCCGTGGATCCACAGAATTATGAATGTCACACGGCTTGGATTATAGAAAGACGTTTTCATCGTACTTACTTACTTAGTCGCTCCTCTTCTGTATTGGGGTGTAGAGGTTTGCTAGAGAGATCGCCAGACTTCTTTATAATCAGTTTTAATTTAAGCTTTGTTCCATTTCAATCCTATGTCAATCAGAGTGTGTCGAATATTTGTCGAACCTTTGATCGCCTAGGTCTCGTTCCACGGTTTTTAGCCTTCCATTGATTCTCTCTCATGCTGCATACATGTCAAAACCATCGTAACTGTGACTGACCCACTCGAGTTAGTGAGTTTTTTTTTTTTTTTTTTTTTTTGACTCTCAAAAATCCGGACGTATTGTCTAGTTGCGAGCTTTGTCCTGTATTGTCACTTAGACTACCTTTTCTCAAATATCTAATTTCTGAGGCCTGAAGCTGGCTTCTGTGAGATGTGTGCACAAAGCTTTTAGTTAACAAATTTGACTTTGAACAGCATTTTGAGCATTTTGGTTAGAAGGGGGTGGGGGTGGAAAAGCGGGGGGGGGGGGGGGCGGCACGTTCCATTCCAAAGTATCTGGCTGTCCCCAGTCGACATTTATATCATCGGACAGCTTATATCTCTTCAAGTAGAACCCCGCATACGGAAATACCACTTACTCCTATGTTAAGTTTTTATTTAGGTCTCCGAAACACCCTTTGCTAAATTAGCGGTGAAGGACACAGACAAAGGCAACTGGGAAAATGAAAGAAATGAGACATGTGCATTTCATGAAAGAATTTTCTAGGTATGCAGAGGAGAGAAAAACATTTTGACCCAGCCAACCATCGTTTGAGGTCATGATCTATTACAGAGATATCAAACAGCTTGACTGCTGTTACCCTTTAAAGCATTCTGATTAACCTCGTACGGAGTACGGAGAAGAAGAAGAAGAAGAAGAAGAAGAAGAAAAAAAGAAGAAGAAGAAAAAGAAGAAGAAGAAGAAGAAGAAGAAGAAGAAGAAGAAGAAGAAGGGGGGGGGGAGGAGAAAGATGGGAAGGGAAGGAGGAGGAGGAAGAGGTGAAATAGAAAAAAAAATATTCGTTTTCACAACAATAACTTCAATACGGCTGTAAAGAAACTGTTTTTATTTTACTACTACATTTGATTGTTTAAAAAGTATTATCGTGGTATTTTGCTTCTAAAGAAAGGTGTGGTACTAACCACTAAAACTGTGGACTATTATGAGAACTATGGGGTTTTCTAAGCACATTTGGTGACTTAAATTGAAAATCTTATCATGAACAACAAGCAGCCATCAGAGAAGCTGGTGAAACATCGGATTGGTTCGAAGTGCAAAAGGGAGTGGGTCAGGGGTGCAATCTCTCACCATACCTATTTTATATAAACGCAAAAAAATATAATGAGAAATGTCAAAAAATGACCCAGACCTGTAACTGTTATGATCCGCTCAAAACTGGTGGCAAACCTTGTTCCAGAACTTTGCCACGCAGATGACACAGTCCTCCTTTCGAAGAGCTTAAAAGGCACATAACATTTAATATTATCTGTCCAAAAGCACAGTGAAGATCAAAATCTGTTCTTAAATTTTAAAGAAAATGAACTAATTTTCACAAGATAAAATAGGCGGTCACCCAAA
>CAJHNH020003886.1:0-32500 GCA_905116865.2 Candidula unifasciata
GATGTAAAATACGATAATGCGTTCCTTATCGAAAAAATACTCAAGACAATTCTATACATATTGTAAAGGAGAGTGAATCATCTTCATCTTTTCTTCAAACAGCGCACATAGCCACTTCCTTATAATGGTGATGCTTCTTAATGTAAGATTCACCAGTTTGCCATGCTTTCAGCATTTCTCTTATTTCGCCAGAAGATTGTTGCTTTTCTGTTACCTCCTCCTCCTCCTCTGACAAACTTTCCTCCAAAACTTCTTGCTGTGAAACACAATGTAACTCCATAAGCTCTTGGGTGGTCAGCTCTTGGCTGTGCTCTTCCACTAGCTTTTTGATACCACTGTTATCCACCTACAATCCCATGATAGTTACCAAAGACACAATATCGTTGACTAAAGGTTTCACAGGTACGGTCTCGAACTCCTCAAAGTCACCAATCGACATCGCTCTCCGGCCAAAGCTTCTTCAAAGCAGAAGTTAGGGTTCTCCTGGTAACCCCTTTCCCCGCCTTGTCGATCATCTTGAGACAGGCAACGATGTGGAAGTGACTTATCCAAAACTCTTTGAGAGTGAGGTTGGTCCCTTTAGTCACCTGAAAACAATGCTCGAAGAGTGTTTTAGCGTAGAGCTTCTTAAAGTTAGAAATAACTTGCTGATCCATGGGCTGGAGAAACGGAGTGGTGGTGAGAGGCAGAAATTGGATCTTGATGAACCTAAATTCTTCAGAGAGGTCTTCTTGTAGGACTGGTGGATTTATGTACATATATTACAATATAACACAAGTTTGACAAAATGTGTGATCACCAGCGACACTACGATGCTACCGGAACGAGTGCTAAACACAGACTGATGTAACATGTGCACATTTCGGGACTTTCCATCTCCTCGCCACTCGTTATGCGAAACGTCGCTCGTTAAGCAAGTTATTTTTTTTACAACTTGTTTTGCTCGTTATGCGAATTACTTGTTATGAGAGGTACTCGTTAAGCGAGGTTCTACTGTACTATTCTACAAGATTAAAACATCGAACAAATATACTGTCATTCTAAAAGATTCAAACAATAAAGAAAAATACTACCATATAACAAGACCTGATGATGGAAGAAAACTGGCTCGTAAACAACACGTCAGGGAAATTGAAATGTTCCTGTCATTAAGAGAAGGGGTTTAGAAAAAGTTGCCATGGCAAACATTGTTTCTGCAAGGGAACACGGAGGTCTGGCTTCACGTAAGGGATACTGACACGCAAATACACATATATTCACACACTCAGACAACCAACATATACCCAAAACCATACACATAGGCGAACACACCAACTAACACAAACCCTTACACACATGCATACATCCGCACTTGCACTCACATAATATGTTAGTTGCGTATCCTTTACAGGACTTTGCAGAACCAACCCCAGCAGCCCCTGGCTGTTGTGTGGTTTTTCTAGGCAAATTTACGTCCAGTAGTTTGCCATTGCTCCTGGACGGTCGGCTTTCCTGATACCACTGTTGAAACCAACGCAAGGCGAGTGGCCCACAGCTGGGATTGAACCCGGCAGCCCGGCATTACGAAGCATCGACTTAGTCACAGAGCCGACTTTTCCACATAAAAAAAATGAGCACTCTCTAAATGAGCGATAATAATACTACATTTTCTGAATGGGGGGGGGGGGGGGGGGGGGTAAAATGTCCTAAACACACAAGATCCGGGATACCAGACAAAAACACACACACACTCACACACACACACACACACACTCTTACACACACACACACACACACACAAACATGAACTTATATACGTGCTACATACATAAGGAGACGATGACAGTTAGGAGAGAAGAATCGTGTCTGCATGTTAGACTAACATTTATCCTTGGTAATCTGGGGACAGGCGTAATAGGACAGCCAGGGGACAAACATGCAGACTTTGTTTGTTTAAACCGAGTTCATTTGTTCTATCGTGTCTCAGATACAAGATCGTAACAGACATTTCGTTTCTCTTGTGTTGATAAAATGGTTGAACCTGCTAAGAAATTTTCAAATCAATAATGGATTACATAGACTCACAGTATTGAGAATAGAACAGAAAATATATACATTATTTTGCCAACTTCCACTAGGAGTTAGTTTTGTGAAAATATGTTTAGATGCTTTTTTGGCTACAATTCTCTGGGTGGGTTACATGGCCCTCCGATCGACCCAGCTTTGGTGAAATGAGTACAATGGCAGGTTTTTGGTATCACTTAGTAACTGCTTTATAAATTAAAAAAAAAAAAAAATTGAACGAAAAATTTAAGAGAAAGCCTTTCTCCCCCAGTGGGGCATTATGAATATGGTTTTCAACCTATGCTTTCATAAAACAAATGAACTTCGAGGAGTAATGTCAATATTACGCCTGTTGCTTTTTCATTCCTGAAGACGTCCATACACCTTTTTTGCGAAATGTCAATCTGTTAACTGCCTGTGTCATTTTCAGTTTATTAAACCATCTGCTTCTTCTGCGTCGGCTCTAACAGTGTAGTTGGGACGCTGTTTTGTGGCTTACAACTTACACGTATGCATACTTAGTGACTCGATAATAAAACGTCTAACCTGGTTTTATCAGGCAAAAATGGATTGCAACACTAAGCACTTCGCAAATGGCTGCCCTAACCTTAAAATTTGTGCCCGTTTATGCGGGTGTTCAAGGAAATGAATGTGCAGATTATCGTGCTGAAATTGCGTTTTCTATAGCAGGTCAAGTACTTGACAGAAGCGATGTTATCAACGCCATGCACAACACTTACAGTGACGACGAGCACGCCTAAGGGCATGACTCCGTATCCCGGTCTAGGCTGATGGACAGGGGTGCAACCTGGAGCTGCAAGAAAAAACATTTCACTAAGAGGACAAGACGTTACATTAATTAACACAGAACAGGCATCAGTCGTTTTACACTTGTGGAACTTTTGAGGAGGAGATCAGAGCACCTTTGGATCTGTCTGGAGTGCTGTGATGATAATCCTTACTAATCACTAATCACGGGGATACTTAACGGGATATTGAACCGAACTACTGGATTTATTTACTATTTCTTAACCATATTTTAACACTACTGAAGCATGCCTTTCCAGAAATAATCTTGGAGGTATTAATGACAGTGTTCCGTTATCATGGCATTCGAACAGAGCAGGGAGAGTCGCTATGTTGTAGTGATCGGAGGTCTGACCGTATATTTCCAAAGACATCTGTATCCATTGCAGCAGACCTTCTTTATGGACACAGCACACATTTTCTGGGTGATAGTCTGTTAATATCTCTTTTCCCTAATGTTTAGCCACCTGTCTGTCCGACCGGCTACCCTCCGATCCTTTTGTCAGCCGGTCTGCCGATCTGTCTCTCGTCCTGTCAATCCACTCGTCCGTCTGCCCATGGCAGCTTTTGCACTTAAGATGAATCTAACAAAAATGCTTCTCGCACGTATAGTGGGAAGCTTACTCTCTATCTCCTGTTAAACTTTTCGTGTTATACTTTACAAGCAATGCATGTAGATTCTAATGCGTGATTAAAGCAAAATTGTTCTTACTTTATTTTTACTTTCCTTAACTTTCAAACTAACGAACAGACTAAATCATTTATAACTCACTTTAGAAAAATTTGAAAAATTTAGATGTATATTTATAGTTGCAATGACAATTGTAGGAGGGGAGGGGGGGGGGGTTAAAAAAGGAAGGCAGAGAAGAGCCGGGAATGACAACATAAAGAAATGTATACGACTAAGTTATCTTACACCTGTTCAAGAGGCGGAAGATAGAGAAAAATTGCGGGATTTGTACGCAAGTTTCTTTCAACTATACACCTCCGTCATGGAGGTCAAGCTTAGGCTATGTTATTGCTGGGAAGATGCTTGCTCTCAAACGTTTAACTTTAATTTCCTTGCTGATGTTTAACCACACACCTGTAATGATGTTTAATATTTGTATTGCTATGGCCCTTCTTCTTTTGAGTTCTATCGAACAGACTCACGACATAATTAAATGTTCTATTCCCTATGCATTGTTTGAAAGGAGGACTTATGTCATCTGCAAAGCGATGTTCCGGAAAAGGGTTTCCACCATTATTAGCGGATCATGACTGTCACTAGTCTGGTCATTTTTTACATTTCTTAATGTGTTTTCTGTATATTTATTGAACAGATATTGTGACAGAATGCACCCATGCCTTACTCCCTTTAGCACATCGAATCAGTTCGATTTTTCACTAACTGCTCCAATTTCTGCTTGTTGTTGGGGATGCAATCTTTCAATTAAATTCACCTACATTCGATGGAAACCACATTCTTCTCACGATACTCCACAAATTTCTGATGATACATACATACATACATACATACATACATACATACATACATACATACATACATACATACATACATACATACAAACAAACAAACAAACAAACAAACAAACAAACAAACAAACAAACAAACAAACAAACAAACATACATACATACATACATACATACATACATACATACATACATACATACATACATACATACATACATACATACATACATACATACATACATACATACATACATACATACATACAACATACATACATACATACATACATACATACATACATACATACATACATACATACATACATACATACATACATACATACATACATACATACATACATACATACATACATACATACATACATACATACATACATACATACATACATACATACATACATACATACATACATACATACATACATACATACATACATACATACATACATACATACATACATACATACATACATACATACATACATACATACATACATACATACATACATACATACATACATACATACATACATACATACATACATACATACATACATACATACATACATACATACATACATACATACATACATACATACATACATACATACATACATACATACATACATACATACATACATACATACATACATACATACATACATACATACATACATACATACATACATACATACATACATACATACATACATACATACATACATACATACATACATACATACATACATACATACATACATACATACAAACAAACAAACAAACATACACACACACAAACATACACACAAACAAACAAACAAACAAACATACATACAAACATACATACAAACAAACATACATAATACATACATATATACATATTTATGAACATATTCTGCAAATAAATCACGAAGGACCGACAGATATATGGATACACGTCGGACAGGCATACATGCACGTAGGACCAGACAGACATACATATACAGATACATACAGATACACCGGAAAGACATACATACATATATTCATTTCAGTAACAGCCGACAAAGATCTCGTCTTCCTCTCACATTACGAGAATTGAAATGCCACAGTTCAGTGTATTAGAGTACTTATCCCCTAATGTGTGAAAATACCCCGGGTTCATGAGTACAATTGGGACAACGGATAACCGAGTTTGCTTCACCAGACAGACACTGGCTGCACCGGAGCACAGCTTGTCTTTGACGCACTTCAAACTATTCACACTGTGTCAATAGATCCTGCAACTCGCCTTGGAAAGCGAGTCGAGGGCACGTTTCTACAGCTGCCGGCACTCAACTGCCTTGGTGGCCGAGCTTTGCCAAGTGCGGGCAATCTTTATGAGATGCATTTATGTGTGTGCGTGTGTTTGTGTGTGAGTGAGCATACGTGCGTATCTGTGTAAGTTGGGTAATAATTCGTACGGAGGCAAGTGCGCCCTTACAGATACCAATAACATTCACAAAAATGTTTTCATGCATGCAGACAGACAGACAGACAGACAGACAGACAGACAGACAGACAGACAGACAGACAGACAGACAGACAGACAGACAGACAGACAGACAGACAGAGAGACAGACAGACAGACAGACATTCATATATACATACATACATACATACATACACACACACACACACACACACACATACACACACACACACACACACACACACACACATACACACACACATACATACATACATACATACATACATACATACATACATACATACATACATACATACATACATACATACATACATACATACATACATACATACATACATACATACATACATACATACATACATACATACATACATACATACATACATACATACATACATACATACATACATACATACATACATACATACATACATACATACATACATACATACATACATACATACATACATACATACATACATACATACATACATACATACATACATACATACATACATACATACATACATACATACATACATACATACATACATACATACATACATACATACATACATACATACATACATACATACATACATACATACATACATACATACATACATACATACATACATACATACATACATACATACATACATACATACATACATACATACATACATACATACATACATACATACATACATACATACATACATACATACATACATACATACATACATACATACATACATACATACATACATACATACATACATACATACATACATACATACATACATACATACATACATACATACATACATACATACATACATACATACATACATACATACATACATACATACATACATACATACATACATACATACATACATACATACATACATACATACATACATACATACATACATACATACATACATACATACATACATACATACATACATACATACATACATACATACATACATACATACATACATACATACATACATACATACATACATACATACATACATACATACATACATACATACATACATACATACATACATACATACATACATACATACATACATACATACATACATACATACATACATACATACATACATACATACATACATACATACATACATACATACATACATACATACATACATACATACATACATACATACATACATACATACATACATACATACATACATACATACATACATACATACATACATACATACATACATACATACATACATACATACATACATACATACATACATACATACATACATACATACATACATACATACATACATACATACATACATACATACATACATACATACATACATACATACATACGTGAAAAGGGGACCTTTACTAACTCTACTTTTCACAGTTAGTCTATTATTTGCTTTTCGCCCTTAACTAGTGGCCTAACATACATCTCAGTCCCATCCCAATCCCTCTTGCCAATCAAGTTTTCTATTTACAGTTATAACAGTATGGACTTTCCACCCAATTTGTTCGCCCTCAAGAACTGGCCCATTGACACTTCGCGAAAATAAATGTGATGATCTGAGCCAACCAGCACAAATGATGCAGTCTAACAAAACATGCCAACTGTTTATTTAAATTCGTCTTCTTCTGTTTCTTAGTATTCATCAGCTGTAAACCCTAGCGGAAAGTTATGGTTACTCGTCCACTTCTGTAATTTGGTCTTTTTCCAGAACTTGAATTTTGACCGTATATTCATTTTACTTACTACATACTTGCTACAAACACCCAGTTTTAACATATAGCTGTGAATCCTGGACAATCAGTAGGCAGGCTAAACAATTTATTGAGGCCTCAGAGATGTGGTTTCACAGAAGAATGCTTAGAATACTTAGGACAGCCAAAAAGAGCAACCAAGATGTTTTGAAAGAGGCGGGAGCCCTGAGACAGCTTTTCACAGACATTAGTTGGAGACAGTCATCATGTTTCGGCCATGTTATGAGACGAGGAAAAAGCGAACATGTTGTGACCACCCGGCACATCAGTGGAAGGAGGTGGAGGAAGACAACTAGAGAAGATTCTTGACAGTCTTGTTGCATGGCATGGAGGTGTGTCGGCACACGAAGTAATACATGCTGCAGGAGATCGGAGATTGTGGAGAGGCATGATCGCCCACGTCAGCCGGCAAGGCACCTGATGGTAATGATGATTGATTTTTCAGACCTGTTTGTTTTCATGCAGAATGTTTTTGCCTCGCCTCTCGGGCAGATGCGCCCCGACTTCGGATGGAACCATTCCTAATCTGTCGCGTGTTACAACATGCTGATAGAGAAACAATGAATCTGTTATCCCTTCCTTCTAAAATGGGGCTCCGAACTCACACGGGGAATTTAGACTGGAATGCAGAAGAAAATACATGTACAATTTATATCTAATTCGAATTCAGCAGGTACGTAATGCGCCTAGCAATGCATTTTTTAGTTAGAGCAATAACATTTCAATTGCTTTTTTGAAATTTATTTTCATACTCTGAAGTAAAGGTCTCTTTTGCATACCGTTAGGCGTATTGTGAATAAATGGCTAGACCCATAATTTTATAGACCAATCGGCACTTGGTGGGTGATGTAGTCAACATCACGCCGGCCTACTTTACTTCCCATGACTTCACCTGGTACCCACTTAAGGCTGGGTCGACCTAGAAGTCATGGTTATTTTTGAAAAAGTGTGGCTCCCTCAGGACGCGAACCCACGACCTTCCAATCCGCAGGCGGGTGTGTGCCAGCCTGCGCATCGGCGACTCAACTTTCATACTTTAGAGACATAAATAAAATTTAAAAAAAAAATTGACGTAACTATCTGTATTTATCCCTAATAGGCCAACATGGGTCGTTAGGCTAGGGATTTTTCTACATGGCTACTGCAGTCACCGGTTATGACCCTTTTCTACGCCTTCAGGTGTTTTGGGCCTGTAGTTCTGAACAATTATTTTATAGACCAGTCTTCGGTTCATGGAGCAAGCTAGGAAACCCCTCATTACATGGATTTATTTGAACAACTTGTTAGATATAGAGTCTCCGAGGCTCTGCTGTGTGAGTTATTTGTCCAAAGCCAACTTGTTGGAACAATAGGTGTCTGTGCTGTCTCTCTCTCTGACTGTCTTTATTTCCCAGGAGTTATCTACCCATTTTAGGCTGGCTCGATCTAGGGGACTTTATCGTTCAGTTAAAAATGTGTCACAATGTAGATTTAAATAAGTTGACCAAGGTCATTAAAATTTTCTTTTCAAGCCTGACCCGAAGCGGATCCAAACTCAGAACCTTTAGGCAAGCGTCTGTCTGCTCGCTACGGCGGCTCCATTGCATGACTTTCATCATCACTTTGCAGGTTCTTTTGCAGAATGTCCCTCTCGTCACGATCAACCTGAAAGAAACTCAGTCTCACGCCAGCTCTTCCACCTCGTGAACTTTCGTATTCAAGGAGTCATTTATATCCTGTGTCCATTTTCGTGCTGGTGAACCCTGCCCCGCCTTTCTGGTACCATGCCTCCTTCTATTATTTTGTCCAATCCGCCTATGCCGCTTGATATGAACAAAAGATTTCAGCTTCGTATACAAGGTAAACTTATACAGTGGAACCTCGCTTAACGAGCAAAATTCGTTCCAGAATCATACTTGTTAAACGAAACACTCGCTATGCGAAACAATTTTTCAGATATAAATTAATGTAAAATACGATAATGCGTTCCATGTGGAAAAAATACTCACAAAATGCTATGTATAACGTTTTTAAAAAAATAATTATATACATAGTGTTACGGAGAGTTAATCATCTTCATCTTTTCTTCCACCGCGGAACGAACCCACTTGGAATGCGAATTCGATTTGCAGGAGGGAAAAAGTCGAAATGATTATGATACATAGCTAATTATTTTTCCTAGAAAAATACACAGACACATTTATGTTTGCCGACGCTTCAAAATTTGGCGGAAATGTGACACAGCTTTATCAAAAAATAAATTTGCAGAGTGCATAGCCACTTCCTTATTAGGGTGATGCTTCTCAATGTGAGATGCAACAGTTTTCCATGCTTTCAGAATTTCTCTTATTTTGCCAGAAGATCGTTGACTACAGGTTCCACAGGTACTGTCTTAATCCCCTCAAAGTCAGAAATCGACAACACTCTCCGGCCAAAGGTTCTTCAAAGAAGAAGTTAGGGTTCACTTGGTAACCCCTTCCCCCGCCTTGTCGATCATCTTGAGGCAGGCAAGGATGTGGAAATGATTTTTCCAAAACTCTTCGAGAGGGAGGTTGGCCCTTCAGTTACCTGAAAACAATGCTCGAAGAGTGCTTTAGTGCTGAGCTTCTTGAAGTTAGAAATGACTTGCTGGTCCATTGGCTGGAGTAACGGAGTTGTGTTGGGAGGCAGAAATTAGGTCTTGATGAACTTAAATTTTTCAGGGAGGTCATCTTGTAGGCCTGGAGGATTCATGTACATATATAACAATACAACACACGTTTGAGAAAATGTGTGATCACAAGTGACACTGCGATGCTACTGGAACGAGTGCTAAACACTGATGTAACATGCGCAAAATGCAGGACTTCCCATATCCTCGCCACTCGTTATGCGAAACGTCGCTCGTTAAGGAAGTCATTCTTTTACAATTTGTTTTGCTCGTTAAGCGAATTGCTCGTTATAAGAGGTGCTCGTTAAGCGAGGTTCTACTGTAAACTTATAAACGTGTGTGTGTTGTTTGTCCATCACGAGTGATTTAACCATTTTTCATTGACATTAATTGGATGAAAGTGACTTGCACAAGGACTTGGATTTAAGTAAGGAAGAGTTGCGCAATTCCTCGATCTCATTCTCTCGCCTCTGTCCATTTTGATCTGAATGGCAGAACGATGTCGAGACGATTAGAAATTGGCATGAACGTAATATTTCCTAGTAAAACTACTAACGGTCAACACATGCTGGTGTTCGTCTAAGTGTCTGACCAATGATCATGATGACCACTCGGATGACACCATGAGGAAGACCCAGGTAAGAATTCTCGGTGAGGTGATAGACAAATGTTTTCTGCTGGGGCAAAAATGGACACCCTGCCAATGCCATTGCTGCATCTACTTACCACATTTGGGGTTTCAGAAGTAGGTTTTTGAACTGATGATTTAGGCTAGTGGTGTCGCCACGGACTGTGCAGGTTAGGATTTTAATTTTGCCCCTGACAGAAAAGAAAATCCCCAACCTCACTAATGATTCGAACCTGGGTCACCAACATGAGAGCTCTGCAGCCTTAATCATTCAGACAGCTGCTCCTAATCACCCTACCCTACTAAGTTCCTGGCGACTGCACAAGCCATGAGGGCCTTAATCCTAAAGCCCCAGGATCCACTCCCCATCGCGCGTGGCTATATTATCAGCAAAGACAGGACTGCAGCATCGTGTGAAGCATATGAAATGTGTATCACTTTAACAACTTGCTGTTATTGTTCGATAATTCACATAGTGGGGCAACATGCTAAGGTTACAAGAACTGATGGCTCGGAGCACTTGAGAGTATCTCCCACCCCCCCCCCCCATCCCCAAAAGCGCACATCAAACACACGCAAATAATGCAGGCAGCTGAAACCGTACACCCCTCCCCGCCCCCTCACCCACCCCCCCCCCTACCCCCATTAACTTTGCAAAGAGGCTAAGTAGCCCCTCTAACTATGCGTGGAAATTCTATTTACTTTATTTTTTTTTTTTTTTTTTTTAGCATTTCACATTATTATTTAAAATTATTAATATATTTATTTAACTTACAATGCATGATATTTCTTCTTCTTCAGGCAAAACATGTCCTTGAGGTTCACTGCTGCAGATATCTCCCGACTCCATTTATCTCTCTTGGTTGGGCCTTCTTTTTCAAGTTGGGGACACCAAGTGTTTGCAGGTCTCTCTGGACATTATCTCTCTATCGTCTTCTTGACCTGCCGCGTGGCCTACGACCATTCAGCTCCCTTGTGTTTACAATTTTTACCTCACTGTCATCTGAAATTCTCTCAATAAGCCAAAGTCATTCAGTCTATTAGCCCCAATGATGCCATTTTAAATCCATTCGAAATCGAGCTTAGCTATCTGTTTCGTGTTAAAATAAAGTTTTACAAAGGTGGGAGTTTCAGCCCCACGCTTCAACCCCCAACTTGGAGGACCAGGGCGTCTCTATTTTCTATACTTTGACTTTTCCAGCTTTGGAGACCATGCTGGTAGCAACGTTACCTCCGGCAAAGCACTCAGGGTGGTTGAGGAAACACAAGCTGCCCCGCTACAGCAAGGTGGCGACATCTTAGGGCATAATATCAACGTCAACAATAATAATGGTAGTAGTAGTAAAGGTGTCGGCTCTGTGGCTAAGTCGATGCGAACGCTTCGTAATGCCTGGATGCCGGGTTCGATCCCAGCTGCGGGTCATGCGCTTTGCGTTGGTTTCGACAGTGGTATTAAGAGAGCCGGCCGTCCGGTAGGCAATGGCAAACTGCTGGACGTAAATTTGCCTAGAAAAACCACACAACAGCAAGGGGCTGTTGGGGTTGGTTTTGCTACGTCCTGTAAAGGATACACAAATAACTAACCAGTAGTAAAACTAGACTAATCAGGAGCTTCCTTCAAATTTGGAATGCATCTGCCTGAGAGGCAAGCAACCAACAGCCTGCAAACTGAGTCATATATGTAAAACGGATGTGCACGCAACACTCAGGTTTTTTAACACGACTAGAGTCCAAAGTGGACGAACAATCAGAACATTCCGTTGGAGTTTACAGCTAAACAAGAAAAAGAAGGAGAAGAAGAAGAAGAAAAGAAGAAGAAGAAGAAGAAGAAGAAGAAGAAGAAGAAGAAGAAGAAGAAGAAGAAGAAGAAAAGAAGAAGAAGAAGAAGAAAATAAAATAGTACTGTCACTCAAACATAACACACCCCCTGAAATGCCCCTCTCTCCCCCCCCCCCCCTTAAACCAACCCCTTTGATGTTGTTGTTCTTTAAATAGGAAAAAGTTTCGAACCCGGTTGATGACGCTGGCGCCCTTACAACAACCGTTTTACCAAGTTTTCTTGTCCGACTAAATTCGTGTCTTTCTCTTGCCGTTGATTTGTAATTCCACAAGCGTTAGTTACGCCGACTTTCAAAATTAGCTTTCATACTTTAAAATCGATAAAACATTACTGGAAGAAACGAAATCAGGCTAACGTGTGAGAAATAGAGGAGTGGCGAAACGAACACATCTCATTGTCAATATGCAGGCTTATTATTTTTTTTTCAAAGGAAGGAAGTCAACAGACTCGTTTTAAATTTCCCGTCTTTCATCCGCCCCCCCCTCTCTCTCCGATTCTCTCTCTCTCTGTCGCTCTCTCTCTCTCTCTCTTTCTCTTTCGCAATGAAATGTTGAATAAATGGATTACACAGATAAAATTTTAAACGAGTCTGCGTGTCTAATTCTAAACCCTTTGAATGCATTTATTTGTTAGTTCTCTTTCAAAGTGTTCCTTTTCCCTCCTTTTCCCCCTGACGAATTCATTAACGTATATCTGCTTTTCTTTCATCCAACATTATTTATATCCCTGCCTATCGTTGTTACGTTTGCATGGTCTTTCATTTGCTTTCTTTCTCTGTTCTCTTTGTAAAAACGGAAATCTTTTTGAACTCCCACTAACCGGTTATTTTCTCAATACGATCAATCATTCAGGTGCCGTCTCTTCGTGCAAAGTTGCTTTGCCTTACAGATCCAATATTATAGCTTCTTTGGGTTGTACACCACATCAGACTCAGATGTTAGGCTATTACTTGATGCCATCTTCCCACGTCCCCATGGGTGTCAATGTCACAGTTTGGTAGAAAAAAAATAGAGCCACTGACCCTAAAAAGCCAATTGTAAAAGGCCACTAATTGGGAGTTTGCCGAAACTTGATGTGATGGTTCGAATTTTCAGCCTTCCTGTAAACCACTAAACCACGCGCCAACAGCTCTTTTTATGAGCGACAGCAGAAGATAGAAGAAAAGGAACTTATCTTCCCGCTTGCATGCATAGGAATGCCCCGGATGCTGTGATGTCAGTTCTTAACTCAAATCAACTCAACTCTTCTCACTTGTGTCACTATTCATCTCTCCCTTCTCTTTATCTTCAACTTTTCCGTCCTGTTTTTTTTTAAAGATTATCCCCCCTCCCCCAATTTTCCCCCTAGCTTTGTGTTTGTCCGTTTTGTCGCCAGAATCGACATGTTTGTTTCCTTTCCACCTATTTTTCTGAATCGTCAATATGATAACTTGAAAAGGATTTTGCTTTCAGATGACGTTTATTTCTCGTGATAAAATGTATGTCGCTTTTGTGGTTGTAGCTATCACACACTTGATATAATTAATAAGTTGACCATAGTATCTTGAGCTGAAAACATCTGACTAATATTTTGAGCAGATAAGAGACAGTCAGTTTGACACCACCATCTTTTCCCCCTCTAGGTCGCCGGGGTTAAAGGGCCAATCACTAGCTCCACAATGGTAAAAAAATCCGAATCATCGTCGCTGAGAAATAAACGAAACAATATGCTATATAACTGCTCCGAAAAACATGCTGCGACAGTTCCCGTCAACACATTTCAGACTTTAAATGTATCTAACACTCTGAAATCTAAAAATGCCTACAGTTATAAGTGTATGTTCAATTTTGAACTTATTTCTAGATTTTTATAAAACGAGACAATTGGTGTTTTCTTGGAGTACAGAGGGGAGGCCGAGATACACCTAAAAACTGGACTGTCCATGTAAAAACTGGACGTATCGTAATTAACGAATACGATTCAAGGAAATCGAAATGAGTTCTGTGTTTCCAAACATCTAGTTTGTAAAGCAAGACTTGTGCATATTGATGAACCAACTAATCCGAACTTCCTAGTGTAAAGACATTACGTTAGCTGAGCACCCAAAGATTTAAGTCAGTTTTGAACCAACCAACCCATGCTAACTTCCAGTATGTAGTGTACAAGACGTAGTGACGGTTATAAATCCAAGTCAGTGCCAGGTCCAGAATGCAACATGCCAGAAATATAATATTTTCTAGCACCCTGTGTTCTGCATATTTGATTATTTCTATTTTTCTTGAATTAATTCTTCTCCTTTTCCTTATTTGTTTCACTTCTTCACGCTGTTATTTCTCTTAGTTTTATCTTCCTTCGGATCCCTTTCTGCTTTTATCTGTCTGATAATTTAAAATGTGCTTCTTGTCATTTCTATTTTATGTTGTTTGTGTACTACTTTTCTCACCCCGTGTCTTTTCCAACGCCTGTTTGTCAGTCAACAGTTCTTTGCTTCTAGTATGTACGAGTATGTGATGTCTCGCTGATCTATTCTTTCTTTCTTTCTTTCTTTCTTTCTTTCTTTCTTTCTTTCTTTCTTTCTTTCTTTCTTTCTTTCTTTCTTTCTTTCTTTCTTTCTTTCTTTCTTTCTTTCTTTCTTTCTTTCTTTCTTTCTTTCTTTCTTTCTTTCTTTCTTTCTTTCTTTCTTTCTTTCTTTCTTTCTTTCTTTCTTTCTTTCTTTCTTTCTTTCTTTCTTTCTTTCTTTCTTCTCTCTCTTTCTTTAGTTATTAATTTATTTATTTATTTGCCGTTTTTCTTTCTTTCTGTATTTTTTTTTTTCTTGCTGTCTTTCTTTTGCTTTCTTTCTTTCTTTCTTTCTTTCTTTCTTTCTTTCTTTCTTTCTTTCTTTCTTTCTTTCTTTCTTTCTTTCTTTCTTTCTTTCTTTTCTTTCTTTCTTTCTTTTCTTTTTTCTTTATTTCTTTCTTTCTTTCTTTCTTTCTTTCTTTCTTTCTTTTCTTTCTTTCTTTCTTTCTTTCTTTCTTTCTTTCTTTCTTTCTTCTTTCTTTCTTTTCTTTCTTTTCTTTTTTTCTTTCTTTCCTTTCTTTCTTTCTTTCTTTCTTTCTTTCTTTCTTTTCTTTCTTTCTTTCTTTCTTTCTTATTAATGGTATTTCTTTCTTTCTTTCTTTCCTTCTTTCTTTCTTTCTTTGCTGTCTTGTTTAGCTTGTTTTCTTTCTTGCTGTCTAACTTGCTGGTTTTCTTGCATGCTCTTCTTCCTCTCATTATTTCTTTCTTCTTTTGCCTTTCATCGTACAATGGAATATTGATTTTAATCCATCTCTTTGTAGAATTCCTCATGATTATTTCGATTTTTTTTGGCAGCACTAAGTAGTGTATATCACACCAACCCTTTTTACTGGTCTTTTATGACATGCAAGGTTACAGGGTTATTCATGTTTCTTTCCCTTATGTCACCGTTTTAGGACAAATTCTGGTTTATCTAAACACATACTGGTCGTAATGTACTGTATGAGCTACAAGACATTTGGCTTTGCCACAGAATTTGAAGTCGGCAGGAGCCTGTAGACAAGTTTTTTTTTAACTCAACATCACGCTCAATAAACAAATATATTAAATTTTTTTTTTAAACTAATAGCATATAAAAAAGTTATTTCTTCCGGTTGATATTTGTTTGGTTGGCTAAAATTGTATGTGCTGTGCTAACATGAACAAATATCACAACTTCCATGGTAAACCACAAGACAACCTGCCTACCGCTTTTTTCTTTTAAAACCAAAAATAAAAGCAGAGGAAGAAGTAGAAGAAGAAGAAGAAGAAGAAGAAGAAGAAGAAGAAGAAGAAGAAGAAGAAGAAGAAGAAGAAGAAGAAGAAGAAGAAGAAGAAGAAGAAGAAGAAGAAGAAGAAGAAGAAGAAGAAGAAGAAGAAGAAGAAGAAGAAGAAGAAGAAGAAGAAGAAGAAGAAGAAGAAGAAGAAGAAGAAGAAGAAGAAGAAGAAGAAGAAGAAGAAGAAGAAGAAGAAGAAGAAGAAGAAGAAGAAGAAGAAGTAAAGAAAAAACAAGAAGAAGAAGAAGAAGAAGAAGAAGAAGAAGAAGAAGAAGAAGAAGAAGAAGAAGAAGAAGAAGAAGAAGAAGAAGAAGAAGAAGAAGAAGAAGAAGAAGAAAAGAAAAAGAATAATAATTTGTGTATGTATGTGTGATCATTTTTTCCCAAATGTCAAGCGTAATGTCTGACTACGTCTTTGCATCTTTTTTTTTTCCTTTTCCCCTTTTGTTAACCTATGTTAAAGTACAGTATTGATATTCCCAGTCGCACTTCGGTCAATAGACAATGATACATGTTGATTTCCCCTGAACAGCTAAACAGAAAATGCTTACCATACCACGACAACCGAGAGACCCAATTGTTTTATCTCTAGCAAACGTGTATACACGATACAGTTAAACCGAAAACCTGCCAAGACACATACATTTCACCCGAAGTTATCACTTGCACTGTTCTCTTACTATACTTCATCAACTTTTGAAGTAATACAAAAACTGTGACTTTCGTGTAAAAGAAACGTGTTGTCTGAGACATTTCGTTTACCAGGCAATCAGTGGCTGTCAGTCAGTGTTCTGCAAACAGCAGTATCGCCTGGGGAATCTACAGATATAGTATGAAAAGTGTGAAGATTTTGGATCGACGTAAATACATATGGAATGTGTTGAGATTTAAGTCGGGAAAAATGAACTAACAGCAAGATCCCACTCAAAAAGATATGAAAAATGTTAGTCTGGAAAAACATATGCCTTTTTCATACACATTAGTAAACAGTTCAACGATGTTTGAACCGAGCCTCAATGTATGCTGTGAAAAATTACGTACGAAAGTATTTAATAAATTTTGAATATACACCTTTTCCACTATTCATAATCAGTGAGACTCATACTACTCACTTGCTTGCACACACACACCCACCCACCCACCCCACCCTCCCTCCCCCTCCACACTCACTCACTCACTCACTCACTTACACTCACAAACGCACACATACACACAACACACAACAAACACACCACACACACACACAATAAGACACCAACACACCATTACAAAAGGTCAAACATTAGGACTCCCATAAAAACTGACATTGCCCATAACTGATGCAATGGAGTAAACATTATATATTGTTCCCAGTATATACAAAAATTGTACGTTCATAGAGTTGTTGTGTTTTATAAACAAATTGTTTCCGAGGATGCAAACTCGGCCATGAAATTCCTGCAGGAGTCGGATGCGTCGACCGGAGAATTCAAAAATCGCAGCCATCTTGGAAACCGGCACAACACATCTTTTGATTAACACGGAAGAGAAAGAAATTTGAATAACCTGTCTGAATAAAAATTGTGTTTGACAAACAAAAATTCGACTTACGACCTGTTTTTCGGAACGGAACTCTCAACTAAGTCGAGAGGACTCTGGACACGTATCATTGTTGTTGTTTTCATTTTATTTATTGTTACTATTATTTCAGCTGCCGTGGTGTAGCGACTAGAAGCTTGTATGCTGTTTCAGGAGGTCTCGGTTCGGGTCCTGAAAGCCGACCATTTTTTCCCCCAAATGATCTTGGCTTCCAGGTCTTCCCTGCCTTAAATTGGCGCGAGGTCAAGTTCTAGGAAGTAAAGGCGGCCGTGACTACATCATCCACCGAGTACCTATTGGTCTTTGAAACAAAGGTCTAGGCCTATTTGCCCAATATGGCCTATATTGCTCAGTTGGTTTTTTTAGTGTACCTTATTTTTTTTTCTTTCTATTACTATTGTTACTTTTGCTAAAAAAGGTCGTCTATATCATTATTAATCAATAATATTACATCTGCTGGCCAGGAAAATAAGAGAAACATTCGAGTTGATGACTAAGACAGAAGGAAAAAACTAAATCTAGATAGCTGCTCATTTATCACATCCAGTATTATGAACTTACAATTCTTTTGCTAATATGACACCTGCTGATATTCTAGAGGTTGGAATATCCGACATACATCACTAGAGCTTTCATTCTGAGATACAAAGCGTTGCAATAAATATTCATTCGACTGTTTCGTGTTTTTTTTTTTTTTTTTTCTGTAGCCGCTACTTGATTAGGTACAATATGTTTCGACTTAAACAGGAACGAAGAGCGCAGGATTCTTTGCCGAATGTTTTAGGCATAGTAATGCATCATTTTGTTTCGTTTATTTTGCTTTACATGTTCATCCGTAACTAGGGAGGCCACCGCGACCAACAAAACCAGCCCGAATTGACCGTTATTAAGACATTATTTTTCCGTGCTCTTTACGTGAAAGATCACATCGGAACAATTATTAGGAGTTATTGGAGAGATGCTAGGCTTTGACCTGGCATGGTTTTGACGCGCATACGATAATTTTTTTTTTTTTGGGGGGGGGGGGGGGGGGGGGGGCAGCATGCAGTGAATTAACGGTAAGTAATTTCGTAAATTTCTGCTTTATTCGCCAGATTAGAGCAATTTGTGGTGTATTTTTGAATTCTGCTTTAATGTTTATGTAAGTTTGGGAAATTTCACAAAGATTGGCTGAGCGCAAATGTTTAAAAAAATTTTTTTATTGGCATCACTGTTTATGCTTCAAATCCAATATGTTAGCCCTAGGAGGCCGTTTGTCCCGCTTTATAATTAACTTAAAATAATTATTAAATTAGTTAAGGTTATTTTAATCATTATTTAAAAATCTAAAACCATTGTCGCATTTATTCATGCATCTGTAATTATTTAGAGCTCTTCGTATTTTCTGTTGGAGATATTTTTGCCTGATCACCCCCAAATCCCAATAATTAGTTTAGGCCATCATTGCGAATTTTCTAAGATGATTCTTTGGTAATTAACTTATGATGCTTAATAAATTTTTAATGTTATGTGACTTTTTTTTTTAAACATCTACAAACACTTTACTATTTTTACATGTGTTTGTCATTGTTTAGAGTTTACATAATTTTATGTTGGAGATATTTTTACAAGAGAGAAGCAGTGATATGTATATGAAGACAACACGGAAAAACAATGATCCTTGTTGTACTCTTTAACCTGCCAAATGGATATTTCCATAGTGGCTTTATAGATATAGCAGCAGCATGTGTGAAGCTGTGGCGAGTGCATAATCACATCAAATTCCCACTGTATATCAATCATCCATGCTGTCTCTGTCTGTCTACCTGTCATATGTATCTATCTCAATTCCCCCACCCCTTTTTTTTTTTTCAAATGAAAGAACACCAGTGCTATTTATTGTTATCCCTCATGTATGCACAGTATCATTCATTTCTCACTGTGGCATCATTACTAGTTGATACTTTTAGGTGCTTCGTGTTGTGGAGACATCCACATTCATACGCTTTCTATGTCAGTTTTGTTCAAAAAAAATATTGCCAAACTGTGTCTTTTTTCTTCTGCCTTCTATGCCCTGATGGGGCATTGGTCCTCACACTAAGTCATCTTAATCATTGCTATTACATTTGCTCTTACAGTGTCCTCCCTATCTTTTTAACTTCACTTTCTAGCTCCCTTCTGATTGTGTTTTTAGGGTCTTTTGTTTTTTTTATGCCACTGTTGGTTCCAGTACAAACTCGATGGCAGACAACTATAAATGTATAAGGTTTTTGCTGAAAGAAAGTCAATTGATGGCCATTTTCATATGTTAATAAGGTCACGTCAATTGACCTTAGTACATTTTTGTGTTCACCTTGTCGGGACGCACAATTAAATATGCATCTTGCAAGGCTCGCTGGCAGATAATCATAAAGGTATAATGTTTTGCCTGAAAATAGTAAGTTGGCGACCATTTTCATATGTTAATTAGGTGCATATTGTATTATATGTTTTTTAAACATGCATATCCTGTTAGGTTTAACTGTCTCGCTTCCAGCAATATATGGTTGCTAAAGGATTCGTTCAGAAACAAAATAGCTATGGCTGTAAAATGCAAACATTGAGTCATTTCATCTTACTGGGTTGTAGCACGGAACCATGTTTTGTCCATTACCACTATAATTTGTCAGTGGTGGTATTTGTCTCTAAAATGTTAATATCTCGCTTAGAATCGACTTACAGGCTCAAATTAGGTACCATTAGATTTGTAATTTTAATCTCTGTCTATCTGTCGTAGTTTCGTAAGTAAAAACCTAAAATATAAAACATTCACTAGCATCCCTATAGACTTTTTCAACAAACACCCAGAGGAAATCTGAATATATGTGCTTTTTATGGACCATAAAAAGGAACGTTGTACATTGTGAGGTTTAATCAGTATCTGGTAGTCGCCTTACATTTTTTATAGACAGTCCGCATTTAAGGGATTATGTTGTCTACAGTATTTACTGGCTGGGAGCAATTTGCCTGTCACCCTTTTAAAGCATATTCGATCGGGGAGCTGTTGTTTTCATTGTGTGTGTGTTTGTGTGTGTGTGTGTGTGTGTGTTTATGTGTTTAAGGTGGCACGTCAGACATTTGCCGACGAAGACGCAGCATCTGTAGGTTTTACTGTTATAATGTGAATTCTTTAAACCAAGAAAAAAAAACTTGGAGAAAATGGGTAAAGAGGACTTCTTCATGCTATTTATTAATGCATCGTAAATGTTGTCATCATCATCATGGTCATCATCAAGTGCCTTGCCGACTGGCGTGGGCAATTATCCGCAACAGGTGACATCAATTCGTGTGCTGACATCCCTCTATGCCATGACAAAAGACTATCAAGTATCTTCTCATGCTCTCTTCCTCTGTCTCTCTTTATCACAGATCTTTCCAGTGGTCACAACATGTACCATTTTCCTTTTCCTCATAACATGACAAAAAACTATCGACTGTCTCCTTTTGATGTTTCTGATAAGTTGTCTTGGAGCACTCTCATCTTTCAAAACATCTGGGTTGCTCTTCTTAGTTGTCCAGATAATTATAAGGATTCTTCTGTAAAATCCACATCTCTGGGGCCTCAAGATATTGTTCAACTTGTTTATTAATTTTTCAGGCTTCACAGCCGTGCGTTAAAAGTACCTCTAAATAGCATGCAAGAAATATTGTCCTAAACTCTAATGAAATAGATTTATTGCATAAAATGTTCTTCATTTTGTAAAATGCAGTTTTGGCCTGGCCTATTCTATTCTTGATCTCTGCGATACATCTTCCATCATATATTATCCATGTGCCTGGATACTTAAATTTCCGTACTTGTCCTAAAAAACGCCTTAGGCTTTTTATTATACATTTAAACACTATTCTTTTCTTGGAATTCACTATTACTTCTGTCTTTCCATTATTCAAACTGAGACCCATTTTATCACTTTCTGCCACCACCGTATCTATCAATTTCTGTAGTTATGTCTGACTTGTCACTATCAAGACTGTGTCAGCATAACGCAGGTCGTGTATGTTATGACCACCAACCACAATTCATGGCATGTCAATGTTAGATCTTATTATATATTCACTGAATAATGAAAACAAATCAGGTATTAGTACGTATCCGTCTCACTCCTCTCTTTATGCTCTGAAATGTTGCCAACTGGTTATTAATTCTGTTAGCTGTTGTTTGCTGCCAGTACATGTTCTTTATGATTAGTACATCTTGTCCATCAATGTTTAACTTTTCCAATAGTTTGATTATTTCTTCATGTTTTATACAGTTAAATGCTTTCGTATAGTCAATGAAGCATAAGTAAAGAAGATTTTATTACTTCTTTAGCTCCTTCCGAAAGTCCTGAGAATATATATGGCATTGTTTGTACTTTTTCCTTCTACAAATCCACACTGTACTTTATTAATTTCTGGTTTAATCCGTTTTCTTATTCTTCTCATTATTATTCTCAGTAACATTTTTGCCATATGACTCATAGGACTTATGATGCGATAGTCTTCACATTTTAAAATTACTTGTTTCTTTGGCATAAATAAATTTAAAAAAAAAAAGATTTTAATGAGTCATTAGGAATGCCACTACTATTATTAACGTCTTTCAACAATTTTGTTAAAATATCTTAGAGCTTCAATTTCTTCCAAGGTAATGTTTTCCGGTCCGGGTGCATTTTCTTTCTTCATGCGATGCAATGCATCCTCGGCTTCTGAAGGTGGGCAATCACCGTTGTCCTGCAACTATACTTCTGGTCTATTATTATCATACAGATCCCCCAAGTACTCTGTCCATCTTGTAATTATGTCACTTTACCCCATTACTTTTTACGGTTTTAAACATCCACTGATGTTACATCTCTTCTTCCCTGTAAATATACTTACCTGTTAGTGCATGGAATGTGAGTCTTTCCACGATTTTTCCCAATTTGAGTGTAAATCTGATTGTGCCAGGTTTTTAGCCTTTTTGCATTTGTTCACTTTTTCTTTATGTATGCTAGAGTATTCTTCTGTCTCATTTTTTTCTTTCTTCTGGGCACGTTACACTCAATTCAAACTTGCATAGATCAATCTATAAACTCAACGAGACTAGAAGAATGCTACTCCCTCCGAGACCAGACAGGTGGAACACCTTGTACGGAGGACAAGAACAGCTTGTGAAAACATGTAAATTCCACTACATGGCATTGTGCTACAAAGCTCATGCACAGCTGGATCAATAACAACGACAACAACAATAGATCAATCTGCACGTGATAAAGGATTTGGTCAACATCACACCGACAACCTTTACTTGATAAACAAGTTTTTGCTTCCATTTTAGATTGGGTCGATCTGTGAGCTCTTGTTCCGATAAAAATCCCCCCCCCCCACCCCCACCCCACAAATTCGAACCTAAGATCTTCGGGACGACAAGCAATGATCTAACAACATCACCACCAATGGTGTTTGAGAAACTAAAATAAAAAAAAAATTAAAAAGAATGGAGCCACAGATAATAATAATAATAAAAATAATAATAATAAAAACACCTTTGCACACACATGGAAAAAGAGTGCGATCGGAATGTATGTGGATGAGGTTTTATGTTTATTCAAAGGATCAACATTATAGCACACCGATGCTATGATGTGTGAGTGCTCTGTTATGCTATGATGTGTGAGTGCTCTGTTATGCTATGATGTGTGAGTGCTCTGTTGTGCTATGATGTGTGAGTGCTCTGTTATGCTATGATGTGTGAGTGCTCTGTTATGCTATGATGTGTGAGTGCTCTGTTCTTCTTCTAACTCAAGCCTTTAGTCTGAAGAATTTCATGGCAGTGCACGAACTCTGTTGCACCAGCGAGGATCCTGAAATACTTCGGGTAGATTTTTAACTCAAAATTTAGCCCGGGGTAGCACCGTTAGGTTTTTTTTTCGTTTTACCAACTGCCAAGGTAATTTTTACGTGCGCAACAATACGCACGGGCGTCCGGTTTTACTACCCAGAGACCGGGGGGAGGATTACCAACATTCCATTTGAAAAAAAAAAATCCAGACCTCGCCGGGGCTTGAACCCGGGACTTCTAGCACTCGAGGCGGACAGATGAAGTATGGATGAAGTAGCAAACGGGGCTACCGGGGCGACAGAAATCACACTAATAGACACAAACAGATAAACATAGATTGCGAGATGACCATATCAGGATGCAACAACAAACGGAGCTCATTAAGCTGTGGTACTGGAGGCTGACCGTTTTGAAAGCAATGGCAGGCTGCTGAAGGCAAAATCTGCCTAGAAAAACCACAACAGCCAACAAATAGTAGGGTTGGTTTTGCAACGTCATGTAAAGGATACGCTACTTACTTTTAACCCCCACACCATACAGACAGACAGACACCCACACTCACCCACCCACACACACACACCCATCCACACACACATTAAGAGTGCGATGCGTAAATACAAGGAGGAGGGCACAAATGTAGCGAACAGAAAACATTAGACACAGGAAGTCTTGGGGAAATGATTTCCCTTCCTTTAATATAAAACAATGGCTAATAATGCTTTACCAGTGTAGATTTTTGACGTTGGAAGCTATCGATCCGGGAGCCTATCTGCTGACACTGGATCAGCCTAATGCTGATTTGTTACATTTTTTTTTAAATCTAGAGGGTTTACCCTGGGCTAAAAGGTTGCCTTTATGCGTGTGCATGTGTACGTGTCTTCGTAAAAGTGGGTAGACATGAATGTGTCGGGTAAGTGTAGTATATATATATATATATACTTGTCTTTAGCAAATTAAAAACAGTCCAAAATTACCGTAGGCTGCAATTTATCTTCACCTTTCTGCTTCAGACATAGGTATACACTTTCCAAAACGTCTCTTTGTTTATCTTTACCATATTTGGGTACCACCTGTTAGATTGCCTTCAACCTAAGTTGCCGGATAAAGCGATCCTCGCCCCCCCCCCCCCCCCCCCATTTCCATCCCCCTCCACCCACCCCCTCCAACCCCGCTCCCCACCAGCTCTGGATTTGAAGCTTTGAATTCTGTTTTCCTCTCACATGTAATATTTTATTTTCTTCAATCTTCTACTCCCACATTCACTTTCTGGACTAAACCTTTCAACTTTGTCGGGGACAGATCTCAGAGTTTCCTGCTGTGACTAAGCCATGAATAGGTCTTTCTTCTTGATCCTTGTACTTTGAACACCATGTATGAGCGACAGAAGACAGGATATTACGTGAAGCGACATGTGCAAGTGTGGACCCAGCAAAGAAGCGACGTATAAGAGGAAGAATAATATTTGTATGCAGCCAATGTGCAACAGTGCAACTAGAACCGACACTATCTACATCTTATGACATTTACTATAGAAGGCTGTGTCTTCTTGATACCACTGTCGAAACCAACGCAAGGCGCATGGCTCACAGCTGGGATCGAACCCGGCATTCCAGAATTACGAAGCGTTCGCATAGACTTAGCCACAGAGCCGACACTGTGAACGTTAGGATGTTTAATTTTTTCCCTGACCGAAAAATACCCTCACCTGCCCTGAGTTGAACCTGGGTCATGTGAGGTTGTAACTGCTCGATCCAACCGCTTTCCGCCACTAACAGTCATTTTCGAAATACGTATTTTGCATTACAGTAGACTGTAAAACTCAGTTTTGTATTTATTAAATATCTGGATCACAGCATCTTCTTCCAGTAATACACTTTTTTTTTCCAGTTTAGACATTCTCTGCGTAATTTAATTTATTTTTTCACATATTAAATCAGATTTTTCTCTTCATTAAAATATCATTATAAATAATAATTGAATATTGTAGCAGTCATGTAAAACAAGCGTTTTTTTTTATTTTTCGTGTGTGTTTCTGTGTGTGTGTGTGTGTGTGTGTGTGTGTGTGCATGCGTGCGTGCGTGTGTGTGTGTGCGAGCGCCCCCCGTGCGCGCTTTTACGTTTTTTTCTCTATATTTCTTTTTGTGGAAAAAAAAAAAATTTTTTTTTTGGGGGGGGGGGGGGGGGGGGGTGGGGTCTATTAAATTAAAGCTTTTTTCATAAATAAATGTCTTCTTATTTTTTGCTTTCCTTTCTCGCAATATATTTCTTTCGGAGAATTCTTGTTTGTTTGCATTTACCGGCAGTAAACAATGGCAAAAAGACCTGGTTGTTCGTCCATATCTAGGACTTTCGCTTTGTTCCAGTACCTGAGATTTGCATGTGCTTATGTTTTACAGTTCTTGCATATTTAAATGCAGACTGTTGGTTACCTGCCTCTCAGAGAGATGCCCTCCGACTTTGAAGGAAACACCTAATTAGTCGACCTGCTTGTTGTCTATTCTTGTTTGATCCACAATGGGACCTCGGCACCCAAACAAGGAGGAATGTTGATGGATTACATTTGTTAACATGCTTTACTGGTTTTTTTTTAATGTGTCCTTGAGACTCGATGCACTTTTCTATCTTTTTTTTAAAACTTCTTTATATTGTCTGAAAATATATTTGTTATGTCTGTTACTGTTGGTTTGTAATGCCGGGATGCCGGGTTCGATCCCAGCTGCGGGCCATGCGCCTTGCGTTGGTTTCGACAGTGGGATTAAGAAAGCCGACCATCCAAAAAGCAATGGCAAACTACTGGACGTTAGTTTTCCTCGAAAAAACCACAACAGCCACAGCCAGGGTTGGTTCTGCAACGTCCTGTAAAGGATACGCAAATAACCTGTTACTGTTAACTCCCCAGTTCCCACTTTAAATCCTCTGTCAACGTTGTGGGATATTGTGACCATTTCAGTCAGCACAATATATTTTGTAAATTTGTCAAAGACCTTCTAAATCTGTTCAAAATGCATAATTTGTCAAATGTGAAGAATTTTTAAGGAAAATTGGCTAATAAACAGCATCCTGTCTCGGAAGCTGAAATATTTTGGTCATATCAATCGCCACTACGGATTGGAAAAAATTATAGCAGAAGGTTTGGTGTCAGGAAGGAGGGCAGGGGCCGACCGACAAGAAGATGGGCACATGATATAAGTGACTCCTTGGGTATAAAAGCACATGAGGCGAGAGAACTGGCCAGAGAACGAGTTTCTTTCAGGCAGACTGTGATGAGAGCGACGTTCTGCAAAGGACCTGCTACGTGATGATGATGACGATGAATGTTTATTATCAGTGCTTCTTCGTATGTACAATCGATAACTTAACCGGAAATTTCCCAAAGAAATACGATAATAATAAGAAAAAGTCCACATGGGCGCAATCGCAGCTACCTATCATCAGTATTCACAATATTATGTGAAAGCTGGCTCTAAAGTTAAATAATTCTTGTTTTAACATCAAATAACTGGCAGAGAGGTAGTGTGGTGACACCAGACTGTAGGCTCTAGAAAAGCTCCTGGAAAGTGAAGGACATCGGTCAGATGTTGATCTTATCATAACAGCTTACTGGTCTATACTAAATGGGTCTTATACCCGATTTGCGACCATCTTCAAAGAGGTACTTTGTAATGGGTAAAAGATCCAACGACAGGTTACGCATTTGCTTGAAGATAGTTTGTCCTGAAAACGTTAGAGAAACCACACACACACACACACACGCACACACATAGACATACGCGCACACACGCGCACACACACACACGAAAACGCACACACGCGCAACACGCACACGGACACACACGCACGCACACAAACACCACACACACACGCACGCACGCACACGCACACACGCACACACACACACACACACACACACACACACACACACACATTTACTCAACTCATCCACATAAATGAGTAAAGTAAAATATATTATTCTGGATAATTTTCATCCTAAGGCTGCTTAAATGTAAAATTACCGCCATTGTCCAAATGGGAAGGGAAAACATTTCATCAAGCTCATTTGGAGTAGTTTTTCCCCATGCTAAATAAACACACTTGCTGTGGTGATGAATAGATTTCAAGAAAACAGAAGATGGAACATAGCAGCGGGTCTCAACCTGCCAGTCGCTACCCTTTTGTTGGTCTTAAACGACTCTTTCACTTGGATCGCCTAAAACTATGGGAAAACAAAAATACATTGAAGTTATGAAGGAAAGTATTTGGTAGGGGTCGCTACAGCATAAGGGAACTATATTAAAAGGTAGCGGCATTAGGAAGGTTGACAGCCACCTGAATAAAGCAAGTTTTAGAAGTTTTAATGTAGTCAAACGCATCTGTCAAGGCCCATTATTACACGTAAAGTATTTATTGACTGCGTTATGTTTCCTTTCATTAACTTTCAAACAAGCAAACTACTTGAAATAGGCTGAACAGACATGACTAGAATACTACGATAGGATTTTAAAATATTGTTAGTGTGTCTAAAGCCAATATTCTAACGGCGCGATACTTTGAAACCATACCGCTGAAACTAAACTCAGGTATACTCAATCTTTTAGGAAATGTGAGATGTCGATGTTAAATGTTCTGGCAACAAGCTGGTTGTAACTATTTCAAATCTGTTTCATCTACTCAGAATCAAATAAAATAAAAAATCCCACATTCTTAAATAAATTGCTTTGTTCATTTCTATGTTTGGTAGCAAGTAAATGCTAAGTAATGTTTTGTTTTTCTGTGTCAGCTGTTAAAAAACAAACGGTTGGTAACTTGTATTGTCGTTTACAACAAGGTTGCGATATCTCTTACTTTCGGCTCAGTATCTCAGAATTCAACAAACACGTGATTAATCGCCTTTAATGTTTTGCTCGGAAGGAAGTTGTGGATCAAGCCCCCCCCCCCCCCCCAACACTAACTCCTTTCCTTTCCCGTCCCCATCGATAAAAAACGACAACATTTGAGTAGTTCGATTACTAGCAATTTGTGAACAACGTGAGCATTTATGCATTAGGGGCTGTCAATGAAGTTTAATTATCCAGATATATGGGTTTGAAATAAACTGTAGGAGAGGTAGCAGCAGACCGCTTTAATTCTGACAACACGTGCCGTTCAGGAGCAATGGCAAACTTCTGAACATAAGATTGCTTGGAATACAACATAAGAGTAGCCAATAAAATGCTGGGTATGAGACATCCTAAATATATGTTAAAATCGATTTCATTATCTCAGGTCTCTGCAAGGAACGGTTCGCCGCCTTCCGGAAGCATCGCACGAAGCACTAACTCTGTTGCTACAAAAGGAACCGCTGGATTAATCAGCTACAATAGAGGGCGAGGAAAATGTACGTTACAGCCAGGACATTGTTGTAGAATTTCTGTTTCTGAAAATATAAACTGCGGTAAACACTCATAAACATGTGGAACAGCCACACATACACAAAATGTAGGATTGGCGAATCAGCCATGTGTACATGTGGTTTAACACCTGAGACAACAGATCTCGTCCTCCAAGACTGTCCTCCAAAAACCTTTGCCCCGAGAAACACCAGTGCAAGCCAAACTTTACGGGTCGGTGATCGAATTACAACAGACAGTGAATTTCGTACTAGAGACAACATTGCAGATATATATATATATCTAATGGTCCATTTCTAGTGTTCTGTTAATCAACGTCTGCATTCTCTTAGATGTATCCTGCCTTCCATTACAGCTGTATTAAAATCTGCCTTCCATTACTGCTGTTTTGAAATCTCTATGAAGTTTAACATGATCAAAGTAACACAATCTAAAACATGACGCAGGTTGTGAGATACTTTATTTGTGTGTTCACGTGTGTAAAATCACAGCATTTTATTCTTTATATTATGTTTCTATTACATTTAAGCGAAAAAGCCCAAATGTCCCCCCTTACCCCCCCCCCCCTTTTTTTCCCCCTCTTCCCCCCATGGATTTTTAAACGGGGAATGGTTGACATCCGAATGTTTACATATGGAAAGATGCATATTCCTCATAGAATATAGAAAATAAGAGTTATAATTTCATGAAATTTTTTGTATTTTGTGTATAATGTGCTAGCCCTAAATATGTTATTGACAAACTAGACAACTGCGCCTGCAACCATTACCTTTCACTTCATTACAGATGGCTAGGTGGGAGAAAACCTGTTATTAGCACACCCATATGGTTCTATTAATAGGACCTACAGGGCAAATGAAATAAAGAGGTGACCTAAAATACAGAGCATAGAATTACTTAGAGGATTAATACCGAACTTGAGCAAGGCAACCAATCGCAGGAGATTGCAAAACAAAGGACTCCATACGTGACCTTAAAATGTGAGGGCTTATTGCCTAAGCAACAAATTCAAGAATTTAATGAAACACTGAGCTGTGCATTTTGTGTGTAATATCTTTGGTGTGTGGATGTTAAGAATATTGGTGAACATATGTAGTGATAATAAGAACATGCTTGTAGCCGGTCTGCGTTCAAGCTAGCGCAATGCCTCATGCAGTATTTTTACGTGTGTACCACCAGCTTGTCGTGACTATCTACTTTCATCAACAAGCACTTCTGGCGGCAAACTGTTGGTGCTGGCAACTCTAATAACTGTCATAAACATTTATGGCGCATTCCACTGTTTTTTAATTTTCCTTTTCTTTCGATTTCACCACGTCAAATTGTTGACTAGCTATTAAATTAGACAATGCACGGCATTTTGTGTGATTTTTTATTTTTCAGGAACGAAGCAACTATTTACTGACTGCTCGTTTTAATTTAATTTAAAATCTCAACTGCCAATCTTTCTTAACATACTGTATATAAAATATTGCTACACGTATCATTTAATCATTTAATTACTTTTACATTGTTCTTTCTCATTTTCGATTATTTGATATTGCTATTTTATCCATTCCCATTACATGCTTTCCTTTTACATTATAACTTTAAAAAAATTTCGGATCAAACATTATTGGGCATTAAATTCACGATGTTTCTTTTGTTTCTTTTAACCTGTCCAGGCTGACTTTTAAAGTGTGTCAAGCGACGTAAAGCATACCCACCATACAGTGATGAATACAAATGACAAGGAACGCAGTGTGCCAAGAAAGACTCTCTACGCAGGTTATTCAGTTTGAAGAGATAAAAATAAATATAAATATGTCAGAAGCCAATAATACTAATAATTATTATTTTTTTTTACGCTAAAATTAAATTATGTAAAGTACTGTTCATCGCTTTTTTAAATTACACATCATGAAACATCTGCCATTTTACGTTGATTCGCTGGCCTACAATGAAAAGAAACCAATCATGTCTTGCAAATCACACCCACGATAAGCTGACGCGTTGATTCAAATACCGGCGTCACAGCTTTCAGGGCGTTCCCATAAACGTTTCCTCCCCACCTCAGATGATAAAGTACTATTGCACATATCTGTTTTTTTCGATTAATAGCATACAGACAGACTTCGCAAAAGGAAGATACCATAGTTTTTAAATCTGGTGGGATACCTGTAAATTTAAGAACGTTCTGCAACAAGACATTCACTTGATCAACAACACACTTACTGACCAAGGCATACATTAGGCTGGTTGAAAAGAGCAGATTGGAGAATGAGTTCCCTCAATGCTTGCCAGCACCAAAATGGCTGACAGCTGGCGGAGTAACGGAATGCGAGCACCCTGGCTTCAGTGCTGGATACTCTTTTTGACAGTTGTTGGCATGATGCAACAAGGTAGGATGTGCGTGCGTCTATCGTCTGTCTGTGTCTGTGTGCTGGTCTGTCTCTGTGTTTGTCTGTCTTGTCTGCTGCAAGCTCCCTGGCTTCAGTGCTGTAAACTCATGCCAGTTGTTGGTATGATGCAACAAGATGATATGTGTGTGCGTCTATCGTCTGTCTGTGTCTGCACGCAGGTCTGTCTGTTTGTCTGTCTATCTGTTTGTCTGTCTCTTTGTCTGTTTTGTCTGTCTGTCTTGTCCACTGTGTTTGTGTCAACTAATGGCATGTTAGCATACATCACACACACACACACACACACAAGTTAAGCTGTACATGCGTGTCTCAAACAAGAGGATATGCTATTTGTCCGCTGATGACAGCTGTGTAACTATTTGTGCCTGATAGTTGTAAATAATATTATGCGCATCCGTGAATCGCTAAAGTGTGTAAGGCACAGGTGTCGACTGCAGCTCAGAATTTTTAATCCGAAATAAAGTTGATGAAAATGTAGCTTGAAAAAAGACCTGATTATCAGTTTTTAAAATTATCAAAACAGGTGCGTTATAAGACGGACAAAGCGTGAGTACGTTATGGCACCATAGGAATTCCCTTAAATATATGCATTTCAAAATAAGAATATCCAATTAAGAAAGAGGTGACGGACTAAAGTTTCGAGTGCTACAACTAGAGAGCTGTTGCGTTTTCAACCACTCATGTGCGCATGCTCGTGCCTAAAAGACTCCTTCGGTTCAGTTCATTATATGAATTGGGATGAGTTCCACTACAGCTTAGATTTTTGCCGATACATACTCACATATATACGTACGTTCATACATAC
>CAJHNH020003886.1:40000-54468 GCA_905116865.2 Candidula unifasciata
TATTTTGAACATCGTATAGGTTTCATAAGTTAGTTTTTGCTGCTTCAGCCCATGAGATTAAGGCGTATGCCTTAAAGTACCTACCTGCTCCTATGTAGACTAGCCTGTGTGTTTTTGTACAGGCTTTACAGTATGTACCATGTTAGAAGGGGTAAATAACCTATCATCACTGATTGTGTGCCACTGACTTCGGACTGATAAATGCTGTGGAGAGGAGACTAATATTACTCATTGTATGACGAGGAAATACAACCTGAAAACAGTTAAAGAAGAGCAGACCGGCCCATTGTCTTGATTGGCAGTTGGTCAGTAAGGGAAACTCCTACAGGCGGAAAGACAGAACATTGATTTTCTGATCTGGCAGCTTTTGCACATATTGGTCTCAGTTTCCTTTTGAGTAAACAAGGCAGGCTGAGTGAGGGGATCACGCAGCATGAGCAACACCTGGCTTCTTCATTAAGGCTAAGGTTTTGTCTGTGGAGATAGAGAATTTCATCCCTTGCCGTAACTGGCTCTGATTCGTATGGCTGTCTATACCACACTATCGTTTGCAAAGACGATTTTGTCAGTGAAACGTTTAGAGCCAGATTCACTGCACAGCTCTTCAACAAGGTATCTTCACTGGCTTAACCCTATATGTTTCACTGTAAAAAGTCTTATATGTAGTCTGGTCCGGCTGCATTCTCACTAGATGGCTGGACCACTTCATTCTTTGCTGTAAATATAATCCAAACATGGCCTTCTTCTAAATTTTCTCTCTCAAGCTTGTATTCGTAACCCTCTCTCGTGTAGTGTTGTTAGTGATCTTGCGAAGACAGCGCATTTTATTTTCTAGTGTCCTATTTATATTTTCTAGTATATATATATATATATATATGGAATGTCACAAAATATCGAATTGCAATGAATATCTGTGTGCAATATCGCCAGTGCACACTTTAAACATGGCACACCAAAGATGGAGAAATTCTTATAACGCTTATGGATAACATAACTATTTCTATACTTTATTTATTTGTACAGCAGTATAGGCATCTCCAAATGAAGTTTCAAATAATTTATTCAGATCCCATTACGTATCCAACAAAAGCAGCTCCATGTATAGATCTGCCCGAGCTATTATGGTGTTTAACATCACTTTCCCAAGTAGCCAGCAACTTTCAGAAAGTACTTCTTTTATGCCGGCCATCGATTAGCGATCAGAAGGATGTCCTTTTTTTCTGAAAGCACCATGGCAGCTAGACAGCATTAGATTGATCATGAAAGTGTTCAGTGCTTTCTCCTCTATTCCTAGAGATTCAATTGTCACCGGCTTGAAGATTTCAGTACCTCGGAACAGCACTCGGAGTGATATTTAACTTGTAAGTTTGCGTCTTCTACGCAGTTACAAACGATTATTTTGTCAGCATTTACTTTCACTTTGAAACTACAACTAGCAGACTTCATCATCAAGTCGCTTTCGGCAGGGATAGAACACTTGTCTTTTGATCGTGTGGTCCTCCGCTCAAATCACCATCAAAGTGGGCTTATTTTTAAACTTCACAAGTGTTCCTACGTGGGCAAAACATAAAATTGGTACAAGAAAATCTTTTGGGAACTAAAAGCGTTGTGTATGAAATTTACTACACACACCGCCTTCTTTTAATATGAGACGCAGGGTATACAAGTGTGAAGGAGTGTGGAATAACCCTGTAGTTTTAACTATCATCATTATAGCTACTACTCGCAGCACAATCACCATCTATGTGACCATCATTATAATTTTCACGAATCCAGTAATCATCATGCTCATGTAGCAGGTCGTTTGCAGAACGTCGCTGTCATCACGGGCTGCCTGAAAGAAACTCGGTCTCTCGCCAGCTCCCCCGCCTCATGAACTTTCACACTCAAGGAGTCACTTATACGCGCTGCCCATCTTCGTATTGGTCGGCCCCTGCCTCTCCTTCCTGACACCATGCCTTCTGCTATAATTTTTTTTCAAATCCGTCGTGAGGCTTGATATGGCAAAAATATTTCAGCTTCCGAGACAGGAAGCTGTTTATTAGCCAGTCTTCCTTGATGTTCGGATCTTTCAAGAGTTTTGGGAAATGCCATTCTGGTCTCAAGACTCAGTGAAGGAAAAACCCCAACTGCACCTCCACGCGGTAGAGGATGGTAAACACACTGCGGTGTGGCCAACGCAGCTACGGGGACTGAGTACCCACCAGGAGAAGTGGACACCTCTGGGGTGCCTTCTGCTGTTAGCATTAGCATCACAGAGCAGGGATCTCGCTTGTCCTAGCAATCGAAAAGGTTGTTGAAGGATGAGGACGTAGTCTAAAGCCATGGGGATGTGGAAAGCAACGGAAAACTACCACATTACTAACCCAAGAAACTTATCATGGAATCCAGTAATAGTGACAACCATATCACAGTCAATATCACTATTTTCTTGTCTGTGAATCCAATAAAATTGTGACGTTTATAGAAATTCTTTGCACAGCGTGCATACAATAAAATGCTTGTTACTTTGTAAAATGCTCGCTCTTTTCATGATAGGAAGCACAGTGGGCTTAAGGTATGTAATGTCACCCTTCCCCCGTTTAGTGACTTGTTGGTGATATTTTCTTCTATTCTTCTCTTTCTTCTTCTTCTTCTTCTTCTTCTTCTTCTTCTTCTTCTTCTTCTTCTTCTTCTTCTTCTTCTTCTTCTTCTTCTTCTTCTTCTTCTTCTTCTTCTTCTTCTTCTTCTTCTTCTTCTTCTTCTTCTTCTTCTTCTTCTTCTTCTTCTTCTTCTTATTCCTTTTCCTCTTCTTCTCCTTTTTCTTCTTTTCTTTTTCTTCTTCATCAAAATCACAGCTTACAACCCTCCCCTCTTTTTTTGTGCGGTCACACACACACACACAAACCCTTCAGACGTTCTTTAGAACTAAATAAGACAATCAATGCAGTACTCACATTTAACACTGTTTCTGACGAAATACAACCGACAGAGCACTCACCATTCCCCCCCCCCCACCCCCCTTTCCCTTTTTTTTTAAATTTTCCCTAATCTTCCTCCTTTCCTCACTCAATAGTCCCATTCTAGTCTGGCGTACAGAAAACTCCTCTGACAGCCCCCCCCCATGTTTCCCCCCCCCCCCCCCCCCCCCCCCCCCGCCCCCCCCCCCCCCCCATGTTCTCTAGATCACCCTGACCAGACATTTTTACCGCGGTAACAGTTTTTAATGTCACCGGAAAGTAGACAGGATTTCGTGTCATGTCCCTGAATGGAAGAATGCTGTCGTCAAGTAACCGGCTATCAGTGTCGGCCGTTACCAGCTACTAGCACTTTCATGTCTTGGATTTAAAGAAAATGGTTCATCACTCTCCTCTTTCTCTTGATGACATGTGTGGCTTTAGTTCGTTGTGTCGTGTAAATGATAGATAATATCATTTTGTTTTATAATGTTCTTTTGTTTCTATATTTCTTATAATGCTCTTCTAAGCTAGCTGTTCCCAAACTGTAAGTCGGCGGGTAATTTTTTTCCATTCGAACGACCCTTTCACAGGGTCGCCAAAGACCATCGTAAAACACATATTCATTGAAGTTATGAAGTAATAACGTAAATAACTGCAGGCTTGCGGGTCGCTTCAACATAAGGAACTATTCAATGGTCGCCACAACATAAGGAACTATTCAATGGTCGCCACAACATAAGGAACTATTCAATGGTCGCCACAACATAAGGAACTATTCAGTGGTCGCCACAACTTAAGGAACTATTCAATGGTCGCCCCAACATAAGGAACTATTCAATGGTCGCCACAACATAAGGAACTATTCGATGGTCGCCACAACATAAGGAACTATTCGATGGTCGCCACAACATAAGGAACTATTCAATGGTCGCCACAACATAAGGAACTATTCAATGGTCGCCACAACATAAGGAACTATTCAATGGTAGCCACAACATGAGGAACTATTCGATGGTCGCCACAACATAAGGAACTATTCAATGGTCGCCACAACATAAGGAACTATTCAATGGTCGCCACAACATAAGAAACTATTCAATGGTCGCCACAACATAAGGAACTATTCAATGGTCGCCACAACATAAGGAACTATTCAATGGTCGCCACAACATAAGGAACTATTCAATGGTCGCCACATCATAAGGAACTATTCAATGGTCGCCACAACATAAGGAACTATTCAATGGTCGCCACAACATAAGGAACTTTTCAATGGTCGCCACAACATAAGGAACTATTCAATGGTCGCCACAACATAAGGAACTATTCAATGGTCGCCACAACATAAGGAACTATTCAATGGTCGCCACAACATAAGGAACTATTCAATGGTCGCCACAACATAAGGAACTATTCAATGGTCGCCACAACATAAGGAACTATTCAATGGTCGCCACAACATAAGGAACTATTCAATGGTCGCCACAACATAAGGAACTATTCAATGGTCGCCACAACATAAGGAACTATTCAATGGTCGCCACAACAAAAGGAACTATTCAATGGTCGCCACAACAAAAGGAACTATTCAATGGTCGCCATCACATAAGGAACTATTCAATGGTCGCCACAACATAAGGAACTATTCAATGGTCGCCACAACATAAGGAACTATTCAATGGTCGCCACAACATAAGGAACTATTCAATGGTCGCCACAACATAAGGAACTATTCAATGGTCGCCACAACATAAGGAACTATTCAATGGTCGCCACAACATGAGGAACTATTCAATGGTCACCGCATTAAGAAGGTTGAGAGCCTATGTTCTAAGCTGAAGCTACTTTGCAAACGAACCCCAAATTTTTTTGTTTCTATTGTGTAGTGTTTCTATTGTGTAGTGTTTCTATTGTGTAGTGTTTCTATTGTGTAGTGTTTCTATTGTGTAGTGTTTCTATTGTGTAGTGTTTCTATTGTGTAGTGTTTCTATTGTGTAGTGTTTCTATTGTGTAGTGTTTCTATTGTGTAGTGTTTCTATTGTGTAGTGTTTCTATTGTGTAGTGTTTCTATTGTGTAGTGTTTCTATTGTGTAGTGTTTCTATTGTGTGGTGTTTCTATAATGTCATGATCCTACAACACCAGGGTTCAATTTGTGAGGCAGAAGATCATTGCATATTGGGCATTGCCATGTGATCTCCCGTCCTATGATCCAATAGCCCCTCAAGGTACTTCAAACTGCTTGCTCCCATGAGGAGCTAGTTATAGTGTCTCCCATCTCAGCCTTGGAGGTGGCATAGATGTGCTTCGCCATGCTTAACTCGCATGCGATGCAATCTTGTTAGTTTTAGCAGATATATATATATATATATATATATATATATATATATATATAGATATATATATATATATATATATATATATATATATATACCAGGGTCGCACTGTGGGACCTCTTGTTGTTGTTCTTCTTCTTCCTCTTCTTCAACATTCCGAGCCCTTGAAGTTCACTGCTGCAGATATCACTCTCCTCCATTAATATCTCTGGCTGGCCATCTCTCTTTTTTTTTTGTGTGTGGATGACACCAAGAGTTTGCAGTTCTACCTGGACATTATGTTTCCATTGTCTTGTTTGTCTTCTTTCCATTGTCTTGTTTGTCTTCCTCGTGCTCTACGACCATTCACCATACCGTTTGTTAACGTCTCTGTCATCTGCCATTCTTTCAATATGCCCCAACCATTTCAGTCTATTAGCTCTCATGATGCCAGTGATCAAAAGTGAATTAGACAGATTATAAATTTCGTTGTTGCTTCTCACTCTCCATTCCCCGCTGTTTGCATATTTGATGAGTCAAAAGATTCGTCGTAAGATTCTGATTTCGAAAAACCTGTAATAAGGTTTCACTTCTTTTAGTTGTGCTCCAGGTTTCAGAGCCTTTTAAAACGACTGATCTTATCAACGTTTGATATATTTTGATCTTGGTGTTGCGAGACAGTCACTTTGACTTTAGCAGATGTTGAAGGGCATAGTATAGTTTATTTTTAGATTGTATTCTAGATTGTATTTCCTCTCTCAGCATGTTGGAGCAGTTGAAGTTTGCACCAAGTACTTATTTGTTTCCGTTCGTTTGATTTTCGACTTGTATATGGCCGAATATCTTTCCTTTCCCCGTCTTCCAAAGACCCTAGTGATTATACTCTAACCAACATTCAGTGTGGAGACGGCACACAATAGTGCATTTTCATGTGCTGTCTACATAGTGCCAGAGAAGCGGCTGATCGAGCGGTTTCAACATGGGGTTCTCGTGCGTGAGATCTGGGCTCGACTCCCGGTAAAGTGTTGTCTCTGTCGGGAGCTAAATTAAACATTATAACCTGTACAGTTCTCTGGTGACAGCACTAGCCGCACTGTCCTTTGTCCTGAGGCTGACGATCCCTTGTCTACACCGCCCCTAGAATGTGGTACATACAGACAGTAGTGACAGTTTTTGACAGTCTACACAATGGTAGTTGGGTATAGAGAAACTATGCATCCCTTCTGTCTTTGGAAATATTGATTGGTGAGGTCGCCGTTACGTCCACGAGGAAATTCTTGAATCATTATCTGAAAGCTATCTAAAACATACTTAGTTAATTTTAGGTTCAGTGGCTTTTCACTTCCGTTTTCGTTTTTGTGTTGCTTTTCGGGAGCCGTGAATTGGCTTGTTTTATGGCACTTCTTTCTCTTGGATCATGCTTGAAACCACTTCAAAATCAGCACAGAAACGTTTTACACTGCTAGGTGAAGCCATTGCTGTGATTATGCTTAGGTTTTTTTTTTTTATATATAAGTGTTTGGGGCTCATTGAACATCATGACCGCTTTAGTATCAACATGTTCGACAAGTCCGTCGTATGTGACTATGGGGTTCATGATTCATGCTCTCTGCTGCCAAATTTCATGCAGTTAACTTGGAACTCTCCTATGTCGGGATTGTGAATCTGCGTCCACAACCCTCAAGACACAGACGTCAACAACTATGTCAAATATCCGCTATCTTAAACTGTAAATACAAGTTCTCCTTACCCACACAGAGCTGCAGGCAACACAGTGCTGGTGTAACTGTTATTGGTGCTCCAAATTTAAACTTTAGATGTTGAATCGGATAGTTTAGATTTACTCTGTCCGTTTGTCCTTCTGAAAATTTAATAACCTTAAAGTAGTCGAAGCTTCGGGTTACAAACGCGAAGTGTGAAGTCCTGAACGGAAAGAAGCGGAAGGTGACTGCAGTTGGAGAACTTGTTTTGTGTTCAGTGGAAACAAAAATAATATGTACTTAGTCGTCCTGATGTGGGATGACATTTTTCGTTATTTGAAGCCCTATCATGGCTTTTGCCGGGGGGCCCTGAATATAGTCGGGCCATAAATATGGCGTACCGGCTGAACGGGGTCTCCGGGATTTCTCCACGGTTGATCCTCATCCATTTGGTGGCTCTCTGTGTCACCAGGTGTTTATCGCTTTTGTGATGTCCTTTTGGGGTACAACTTACCTACCTACCTTCACAGGACCAGCTATGGCAATTCTGGCAAAAAATAATCGCTTAATATGATAAAAGCGAACTAGAAATAGAGAGAGAGAGAGAGAGAGAGAGAGAGAGAGAGAGAGAGAGAGAGAGAGAGAGAGAGAGAGAGAGAGAGAGAGAGAAAGAGAGAGAAAGAAAGAGAATAGGAATGAACAAAACATATTTTCGAATTAAGATAAAAACATTAGCGTTTGGAAAGAAAATCGAGCAGACACAAATTTAGAATTGCTGTATGTTATGTACGATTAACACCACTATATAACGCATGGACATGGGTAATAATCAAATAGGTTATCATCATCATCATCAGGTGCCTTACTGACTAGCATGGGCAATCATGACGCTCTAAAACATGTGATCTCCAACAGCATTTATCTGTTTTTGTGCGGGCACACTACCATGCCATGATAAAAGAATATCAAGAATTTTCGCCCATTGTCTTCCTCTAACTATCTTTCTATAAATATTTATAGTGGTGGCATTACGTTTTTGTTTCCATTTGCTCATAGCAGCCACCCCTGGCTCCTTTTTTTTTTTGTATCTATTTCCCGCCACTTTAGTCCCCCCACCTCCCCTCCCCCATTGCACAAAAACCCGCCATCTTTCTCTGTTTTTGGCTTGTTAACAAGTGTATAATAATTCAGGACTGTCCATCGCTGATGTTGGGAGCCGCAGTGGCATAGGGGGCTAGACGCCTGCCTGTTGATCGGAAGGTCGGGGGTTCGCGTTCTGATGGGGCAGACTTTTTTTTTTTTTCAAAAATGACCTTGACTCCCAGGTCAGCCCAGCCTTGAGTGGGGTACCAGAGCAGTGCCGTGAAGTAAAAGCGGCAAGCATGATGCTGCCACATCACACACCAAGTGCCGATTGGTCTATTGAAATATAGGTCTAGTCCTGTAATCCCAATACACCTGAAGTTTGTGGACAAGGGACTTTACTTTTTCTTTTATCCTTGATGTGGTGGGCTCGGGTCCTGGCGGGGGCTGGATTTTTTTTTTTCTATAAAAAAGACCTCTGCTCCCAGGTCACCCATCCTAGGGTGAGTAGCAGTTAGAGTCATGAGAAGTAAAGGCGGCCGGAGTTATGTTAATCATATCACTCACCGAGTGCCAATTGGTCTATAAGATTTAGGGTCTAGCCCTACATGCCAAATATACTTGAAGGCGTGGAATACGTTTCTTTACTGTATAGTAGACCAAATCTTCTTCTTTCTTCTTCTGCCTTTTTAGCCCACAATGGAGCATAGGCCCTCAACCAGCTCACGCCAAGTCATTTTATCGCATGCAGCTCTTCCCATGTCCTCCCCATTATTCTAACTTCATTCTTCAGCTCCCTTCTCCATATGTTTTTTGGCCTTTCTTTATTCCTTTCTGTGGGTTCCAATGCAAAGACATTCTAGTTATATTGTCCTCTGGTTTTCTCAATGTGTTATCACAATGTTATGTTATCACGATCTACGTCACTGCACATTTGGAATTCCCATGCCTGCTCAGTCCTCCGATGCAGCAGCCATTTCCAAAGAACTTCTACTAATTGTTCCCATGATAAGCTGGTTATATTGTCTCCTATCTCGGCCTCGAAGACGGTATGACGTGCTTCACCATGCTTTATCTCCATGTAACGCAATCGTGTTAGTGTCAGAGATTCCTCATTACCTATCGGCCCAGTTTCGTAAAGCGTTGACGATATCTGCTCTATCCATGCTTTTTCTCGCAATCCATAGCGCAGTGCTTGCCAGTTGGTCCGCTTGCTCATTTCCCTTTACGCCCGCATGATCCGGTGTGTAGATCTTGGTTACGGAGGTTAAGTGCGATTTTTGAATGCTTTCTACCCATTCAGAGCGCATACCGCCTGTTGCTATCTTCTGAAACATATTCATGGAGTCTGATACCACTATTGCCAGTGTGGCGGTTTGCTCAGATACCCATGCTAAAGCTCTAGAAGCAACAGTTATTTCTATGGTCATGCTTGACGTGGCTGTCTGGTAAGCGCCGCTGTCCTCCTATATTCTTTTCCCCCTTCTTTGCGCTGTGTATGCCCATGCCGACCTTGATCTCCGCTTCACGGATCCATCTGTGTAGATGATATCTTCTGGGTTTGAATGCTGATCTATCAGTTACCATACTTCTGTGTCTACGGCTGCAGAAATTTGATCCCTGAAGTACTTTCCGAGTGTGATGACAATGTGTGTCCTATCCCACGCCAGCGTCTTTTCTTCTCCTCTTGCTTCACTGGAGCTTGCTTAGTTCTCTCCCAAAGCTGTACATTAGTGATTCTATCATACCATTTAATTCCCTCTATTGTGTGCGCAGGCACCAGTTAATGATTAGATAGAAAATAATCCATTTATCTAGAAAACAAAGATACCCCTTGAGACTTGTTCAATCATGACAAAGTTTTGGCTTTATTTTTAAGAACATACTATCTTGACGTGGCTCATTGAATGAATACCCTATCTGCTGAATAAACCATGGTAACATTTGAGCAGATTTATGTAATATTCACACAATCCGACCATTACTATGACCTAAGCTAAAGATTTCCCATGTGACGTTTCTGCTGTGTGCTTCATGAATGCTTTCACAGATCTAATGTGGTGTGTGCGCGGAGACAGAATAGCTATGGGCCTTGTCGGGTCGTACGACGTTAATGCTGGCAATTGAATTTTCAGAGTTTATTACATCACAATGTGCTGTAGGTTCCTTCAATCAATAGTCTTAGTCTTAGTTGTCTGGCACAGATTGTTCTCCATAGGCACCGTTCACCGCTAGTGTGTGTGCGTGTGTGCGTGTGTTGAGGGAAAAAAGGCGCGCGGGCGCACACACTCACAGACATATACCCACAAACACACACACTCAGAAACACAACACAAATAGAACATGTTTATGTTGACATACTCTCTCTCTCTCTCTCTCTCTCTCTCTCTCTCTCTCTCTATCTATCTATCTATCTATCTATCTATCTATCTATCTATCTATCTATCTATCTATCTATCTATCTATCTATCTATCTATCTATCTATCTATCTATCTATCTATCTATCTATCTATCTATCTATCTATCTATCTATCTCTCTCTCTCTCACACACACGTAGACACAGCATATTTACGTTTTACACACACTGACACATAAAACACATGCACAAAGACATACACACACGCACACACACACACACACACATACACACACAGAGAACATACTTATGTTCACAGAGACACCACACAAACGGATAAGACGTGTTTTTGTTGATACACACAGAGCCCATTTATGTTTTCATACACAGATACACAAACAAACACACGCACACATACAGAAAACTTACACTGTCTGCTCCTTAACGTTCAATCCACTTCTAGCATTTTATTCCCCCCACATCCTGAGTTTTCCGTGCACATCCGTTTCATAGATCCAGCTTACATATGTGCAGATTTCTAGTTCATATCCTCAAGCAGATACGTTTCCACGTCTAAGGAAACATCCATCATTAGTCGACACTTACGACATGCTTGATAGGGAGCATGGTTTATATTGTTTTCCCCAACCTCTCTACTAAACCAGACTTATCTTGCCGATGAAAAGCCACGATACGACTTATGCTCCCATTCACCGCCGCCAGTTTATAATTAGGCGATGAGTTAATTTCCTTTGAGGAATTCTTCTTTGTCTTGTCTTCTATTCAGCATTGGTGAGCGTGGCTCCTGGTGATTGCTTTTAGCACTAAAAGCGTTACTCAAGAATGTGGAGCCTGGGACAGTCATGTTGAATTAGGTCTAGACGAGACACAGGTGTAGCTGACACACTGCTTCCGTCGTTCTTATGTACGGTAATGAAACAGTGGTCGATTTACCAAAAACGCTCTGTGTATGTGTGGGGAACAATATATTCACCGATCAATCAGTTCTTTATCTCTTCTTTCTCCTGTCTTCTCTTTGATATTATCATATGGTTTATTTCTGGTGCATCTTCATTGAATGTAGATCAACATCATCATCATCATCATCATCATCATCATCATCATCATCGTAGTCATCATTATCATCATCATCATCACAATCATTATTATAATTGTGTGCAGTGTGTCACATCGAAAATTGTTAATATATCATCATCATCATCATCATCAGCAGCAGCAGCAGGAACAGCAACAGTGGTCTCACAGTCGTGTCTCCCAGGTAGCAGAGACGTTTAGGTCTCCCGAAATCTTTCTTGTTTATGCTCTGCGATAAATATATTGATTATGTACTGCTCTATTCCACAGTTGCGAGCCACCCAGCATCTTTTTGTCTGCCATTGCCTCTTTAGCTACTTGTCTTTCTGATTGTCGCGATTTTATTTCGCGCCTCTTTTCTCACACACACGCACACATAAAAAAGCAAACACTTTTCCACAATAAAAGTTGGTGGCAATTATCCCCAAAACTTTATATTTCTTACCCTCGTCGTACACTTTAAAACCTTATGTTTCTGTTTTTCTAAACTTGCAACCCTCTTTGTTCAAATGCATTAGCTGTATTAAAGTATAATATTACCTGAAAGCGTCATAGTATTCAATATTAAAAACGTTCTTAACTTTTGTGTTGCATAAATATTATTTAAAATAGTTTATTTAAATTGAAAAACGACTGTAAACTTCGGCAGTAAATCTGTTTGTTAGTCCAATACTCAACTGTGGTCTTGTTCCAGAAGTTGAGTTTTGCTTGCACATCCGTTTTACGTTTGATTTATTTGTATGTCCACCGCTGATTCTTTTCCTGTCAGACAGATGCAAACCGACTTTCAAGGAAACTCCCATAGTGAGTCGCCCTTTACAACATCTATTTAGGGAGGCAGCTGGTTTATTATTTTCGCCGATAATGGGGACCCGGATGATTTTACGGGATGTTGTTTTTATGCGTGATTTCATATGATACAGTATTCTCCAGTATACGTTGTTCAAGAAAGCATCGTATCAGTTTAACATGCATTATTTCTTGTGTATACCCGTTTTCTACAGTCCATTCCATTTCAGTTTAGAATTTTTTTTTTTTTTAACGCTACCGCTGATGGTCTGTAAAAATATGGGACGCTCTGCCCATATGCCCGATGCGCCGAAAGGCGTGAAAAGCGATCTTTACTTTCTTTTTTTTTTAACGCTCAACTTGCTGATTGATTGCCACCTTATATAAGTTTGTCTGGGATCATTTCCTAGCGCTAGCAAACCTTTTATGGCTGTTTTGCTACTGTTCCCTATATGATGTACTATTATTTGCAAATTATATGTAATTATTTGTATGAGACTCACTTCCTTGCTTGAGGCCCATAGTGAAAACGTAAAGTGGCACTGCCATAATTGTATGGACCAGTCGACACTCAAGGGAAAGAGATTTATAATTATATTAATATCCGTTCCTCATTGTGTGGGTCCGGGACACCATACTGGTGGCTAGCAAAGCCTGGTTTAAAAGATGAGTAAAGAAGAGTTTCTAAAATCAGATGTGTTATTCAGAAAGACGCTAATATTAAACATAGTTGTAAACTACAATACAATGTGTCAGCCGTCCTTTTAGGGGCGAATGCAGAAGAAGCAGAAGACGACGAAGAAGGAGAAGATCAAGCAGAAGAAGAAGAAGAAAAAGAAGAAGAAGAAGAAGAATAAGAAGAAGAAGAAGAAAAAGAAGAAGAAGAAGAAGAAGAAGAAGAAGAAGAAGAAGAAGAAGAAGAAGAAGAAGAAGAAGAAGAAGAAGAAGAAGAAGAAGAAGAAGAAGAAAAAGAGAAGAAGAAAGAAGAAGAAGAAAGAAGAGAAGAAAGAAGAAGAGAAGAAGAGAAGAAGAAGAAGAAGAAGCCGCAGCAGAAGAAAAAGAAGAAGAAGAAGAAGAAGAAGAAGAAGAAAGAAAGAAGAAGAAGGCAAGTAAAGTAAGAAGAAGAAGAAGAGGAAGAAGAAAGAAGAAGAAGAAGAAGAAGAAGAAGAAAGAGAAGAGAAGAAGAAGAAGAAGAAGAAGAAGAAGAAAGAAAGAAGAAGAAAGAAAGAAAGGAAGAAGAAGAAGAAAAGAAGAAAGAAGAGAAGAGAAGAAGACGAAGAAGAGAAGAAGAAGAAGACAGAAGAAGAAAAGAAGAGAGAAGAGAAGAGAAGAAGAAGAAGAAAGAAGAAGAAGAAGAAGAAGAAAAAGAAGAAGAAGAAGAAGAAGAAGAAGAAGAAGAAGAAGAAGAAGAAGAAGAAGAAGAAGAAGAAGAAGAAGAAGAAGAAGAAGAAGAAGAAGAAGAAGAAGAGAAGAAGAAGAAGAAAGAAGAAGAAGAAGAAGAAGAAGAAGAAGAAGAAGAAGAGAAGAAGAAGAGAGAAGAAGAAGAAGAAGAAGAAGAAGAAGAAGAAGAAGAAAAGAAGAAGAAGAAGAAGAAGAAGAAAGAAGCAAGAAGAAGAAGAACGAAGAAGAAGAAGAAGAAGAAGAAAGAATAAGAAGAAGAAGAAGAGAAGAGAAGAAAGAAGAAGCAGAAGGAAGGAAGAAGAAGAGAAGGAAGAAAGGAAGAAGAAGCAGAAGAAGCGAAAGAAGAAGGAAGCAAGAAGAAGAAAGGAAGAAGAAGAAGAAGAAGAAAGAAGAAGAAGAAGAAGAAGACGAAGGAAAGGACGGGAAGAAGAAGAAAGAAGAAGAAGGAAAAGAAGACGCAGAAGATGTCGCAAGAAGAAGACAAAGAAGAAGCAGATGCCGATGGCGAAGAAAGAAGAAGAAGAAAAAGAAGAAGGAAGGAAGAAAAGAAAGAAGAAGAAGAAGAAGAAGAGAAGAAGAAGAAGAAGAAAGAAGAAAAAAAGAAAAAGAAAAAAGAAGAAAAGAAAAGAAAAAGAAGAAGGGGAAGAAAAGAAGAAGAAGGAAGAAAAAAAGAAAAAAAGAAGAAGAAAAGAAGAAAAGAAAAAAGAAGAAGAAAAAAAGAAAAAAGAAGAAAAAAGAAGAAAAAAAGAAAAGAAGGAAAAGAAAAAAAGAAGAAGAAAAAGAAAAAAAA
>CAJHNH020003887.1:0-54388 GCA_905116865.2 Candidula unifasciata
TTTGTATTACTCGAGGTGCGACCGATCCTCTATCTCTATTCGTGAAGGCGCAGCGGATAAGTAAGGTTGTGATTACATTGTTTCTGACATTTAAAAGTTGAAAGTGCACAATAGTAACTGTTAGCCTCGTCAAGTAAGCACTTATATTTAAAGGCCATGCATTGTGAGTACTGGACAATAGGTAGGCAGGCCAAATAATTTTTTTAAGGCCTCAGAGATGTGGTTTTACAGAAAAATGCTTGAAATATCTTGGACAGCCAAAAAAAAAAGCAAACATGAGGTTTTGAAAGAGGCGGGAGCCCGAAAACAACTTATCACAGACATCAGAAGACAGTCATCATTTTCCGGCCATGTTATGAGAAGAGGGAAAATGGAACATGTGGTGACTACTGGAAAGATCTGTGGAAGGAGGGATAGAGGAAGACAACGAGAGAAGATTATAGACAGTCTTGTTGCATGACATGGAAGTGTGTCAACATACGAACTAATACATACTGCGTTAGATCGCACACTGTGGCGAGGCATCATAGCCTACGCCAGTCGGCACGGCACCTGATGATGATACACTATTCGTGTTCGGCCGAATAGTGGAAATCTCTATTCAAAACAGCCCTAGTATCAACAGACTGTTGATTCCATGCCTCTCAGGCAGATGTGTTCCGACTTCTATGGGAACCTCTCCCATCAGACGACTCTTACGACATGCTTCTAGGTAGGCAGTGGGTCTGTGTTTATTTTTTCCCACAATGGGACCCTCCGAACCCGCGACAACGAGAGAAGATTATAGACAGTCCTGTTGCATGACATGGAAGTGTGTCAACATACGAACTAATACATACTGCGTTAGATCGCACACTGTGGCGAGGCATCATCGCCTACGCCAGTCGGCACGGCACCTGATGATGATACACTATTCGTGTTCGGCCGAATAGTGGAAATCTCTATTCAAAACAGCCCTAGTATCAACAGACTGTTGATTCCATGCCTCTCAGGCAGATGTGTTCCGACTTCTATGGGAACCTCTCCCATCAGACGACTCTTACGACATGCTTCTAGGTAGGCAGTGGGTCTGTTCTTATTTTTTCCCACAATGGGACCCTCCGAACCCGCGCGTGGGGTAAGAGGGCTAAGATACTTATCTATAAATTATCTTTTAAAATATTCGTTATTAAATTTCGTGTTTTTTCAACCATTTTATTTTATTTTTTTATACATCACATTGTTATATTTGTTTGTTATACATCACAGTATTATATTTGTTTACATTATTATATTTGTTTGTTATACATCACATTATTATGCCTGAAAATTGTTAAATGGGATCCTCTCTCTAAGTTTTCTTGTGAAAGTTATCTGACTGTGCGCCTTTGTCTCAGCAAAAATTGGGGCCGGGAGAGGGACGAGGGGGGGGGGGGGGGGGGGGGTGAGGGCTGGAAGTACTTGAGCTCCCGGGTTTCAGGACATTTGTGAACAACAACACACATTTGCCTTCACCACCTCTAAGACAGTTTTTGTGGCCTTCTTTAAATTATTATTATTATTTGTAGCCAGGAAATTCCATAATAACACATGCTCTGTTACATGAAGCACCGTTGACCTAATGTTATTCTCACTTAATCACAGACTGGACAGGACAGTATCACTGAGATAGGCTGGTCTTCCTCTATATTGTATTTGAGGTAAGGTGAAGTCGCTGGAATGATTTAAAAAAAAAAAACCGCCTGCAACTAATAGCTGAGTTGGGAAAGAGCGGGGGGGGGGGGGTTGTTCTGCTTCCCCCCGTTTCCTTATATAATTATTGGAGATGGGGGCTCTAAGAAGCTGAGACCCCACGTTCCGGTGCCAATGGTGGCACTGTTTATTTGAAGACTGCTCTTGTACACGTTACTATCATAGCAGTGGGCAGCAGTAGTAGACAGCGTGAAAGCGAAAGATGAAAGAAGAGCGACTTGCGTCGAGGAGAACAACCTCGGAGACAGGACACCAAGGGCGTGAAAATGTCTGAAACAAGGAAACTAACAAAGTAACTAATAAAGTAACCAACAAGTAACTACGAAAGAATCGAAAGTCTGTCTATCGACCCACTGTCTCCTAACAAGCATGTCGTATGTGGTAACTAATTAGAGTGATTTCTTCATCTGCCTGTTCGGACGGAATCAACAGTAAGCATACAATTGAACCAGATGTATAAAAAAGCGTATGTAAGCGCAAAATTCTAGAAATTGACGAACAACCAGAGTTTTCCGCATAGTCTCTTGGAATATTACGTCGTGAGTAAACACAACTCTTTTACGGTACTACTGTCGACAGAGCCACGAATGTTTCTAATCATCAGTCACGGAAAACCACACAGGGTATATTACTCGATTGTCTTCTTCTTCTTTTTCTTCTTCTTCCATTTTACATGCTGTAAACACTTGCTGAACATCTACTTTTGGACTGCAGTCCAGTTCCAGAACCTGAGTGTTGCGTGTGCATCCGTTTGACAGATCTCATTTGTATGCAGACTGCTGGTTCCTTGACTCTCAGGCAGATGCACTCCGACTTCGAAAGAAGCTCCCAAATAGTCGGCTCTTACTACATGCTTTCTTTTTTTGTAGGCAGTGGGTCTATTCTTGTTTTCCCTACTGCTCGATTATGAATGACCCTCACTAAACCTAACGCCACAGAGCCATATATACATATACATATGTGTGTGTGTGTGTGTGTGTGTGTGCGTGTGGTGTGTGCTTGTGTGTGTGCGTGGGTGTGTGTGTGTGCGTGTGGTGTGTGCTTGTGTGTGTGCGTGCGTGCGTACGTATGTGTGTGTGTGCGTAAGTGTGTGTATGTATATGCTAGCTGTAAAGAGGAAAGATCGACTTGAGAACGACGATTTGAGGAGGAGAGTCGGCACAGAACCAGCACTGAACTTAATAGGAAGACAACAAATTAAATGGTTTAGTCATGTAACACAGGGCACCACAGAGAGCAATGTTATACAGATACAGCAGTAACAGACCCAGAGGTTGACCACGCAGAATGTGGACCGCATAAATATCAGAGACACTGAAAAGCACTTTATACCAAGCGAACGAACAGAAGCGCCCAATCTAGAGATCTCTTCCTGCCCTCTTCTAGGAGTAGAGAAAAGAAGAAAAAGAACAAGAAGAAGAAGAAAAGAGAGTGAGAGAGAAAGAGAGAGAGACAGACAGACAGACAGACAGACAGACAGACAGACAGACAGACAGACAGACAGACAGACAGACAGACAGACAGACAGACAGAGGGAGACAGACAGAGGGAGACAGACAGAGGGAGACAGACAGAGGGAGACAGACAGCGAGAGAGTGAGAGTAGAACTTCATTAGCAAGAACTTTAAAGGACCGACAAATAGTGTAAAAACAAACCGTGCCAGCCAAAAACTAGAAAAAAAATGTATTACGAATAAAAAAATCAATGCTAGCATCAACAACGCAAAAAACGCACGTTAAACGAGTGTTTGTCTTAAACGATTTCATGTTCCTTTTTATATGTAGTTTGTGTATGTGTGTGAACCTTGCGCGGGCCCCTGCTAATGCGATACCTTTAGAACGTGTTATCTTTGTCGAGGATTAACAATTATATAGGGTCCTGTTCACGTTTCTCGACCCAGCTACACACTACCTGACCTTTTATTCATACTTTCTCAGACTCTTCTACGTCGCAGGGGTGTGACGTTGTCTTCCCTCCAGTTACATCAGCGCCGATGTCGCGTGTTCTGTACTACACGACGAAACAGCTTTCAGCTACCCCAGAACATGGAGAGCTGGCCCTAACGCAACCCTCCCCCTCTCCCATCCCCCACCCTTATCCTCAGCCTCAACCTAGGTCACACGAGATATTCTTTTCGAGGAAAGCAGTACAACGTGACACCCCTCTAACCTAGATCAGACTTAGAAAGTGTGTAGATGGGCCGGAAAACGTGAACAGGTCCTTATAAAGTTTCCAAGTTGAGTTCCACAAAACGTGACGCCCCTGTTCGCACAAAAACTCATTGCAGACAAACTGCCACACAGTCAGAAGTGACCTTGCACGGGAAAGCGACATAATGACACAGATACAAGTTGTCTTCCGGGTCATGCTTTTCTGCAGACTGTTTTGTCTGCTTTTTACAAGGTCGTACAAGAAAACGGGACAATGGTCTGGATTCTGTCGTGGAGGAGACAAGATTGTTGTTTTTGTCCCGACCAGTCTGACCCTGTTGGCGTCTGTGGCATAGGCGTTGCTAACGCGCTTCGTAATGCAGGGGAGCCGGGTTCGATCCCTGCTGCGGGCCTTACGCCTTGTGTGGGTTTCGACAACCTATAACCGACAGACAACCAACCAAATATAAAACCAATCAATCGAGGAACTAAACAAGCAATCAACAGACCAGTCAACCAATCTGGCAACCTAGCAATCAACTGACCATTTGACTAATAAATCCTTCAACCAACTAACTAACTAACTGATCCAACTAATAACTACAACACGGCATTTATAACCTTGCTGTAAATTGCAACCTGTTCGTTTTCCCGTTGCTAAAATGAATTAACAACTACCCGCTAGCATAAATAAACGTAAATCAAAATGACCGATGCCCCAACCTGGCTCGTAAACCGGAGGCGCGGGATTAGCATGGATCTAGAGAGATCAAACGCATATCTGTTTCCGGGCAATTTATTTGCGAAACACGATTGGGCCATGGCGATAATTCATGACAGAAATACTCTTCTTCTTCTTCTTCTTCTTCTTCTTCTTCTTCTTCTTCTTCTTCTTCTTCTTCTTCTTCTTCTTCTTCTTCTTCTTCCTCTTCTTCATCATCTTCTTCTTCTTCTTCTTCTTCTTCTTCTTCTTCTTCTTCTTCTTCTTCTTCTTCTTCTTCTTCTTCTTCTTCTTCTTCTTCTTCTTCTTCTTCTTCTTCTTCTTCTTCTTCTTTCTTTCTTCTTCTTCTTTCTTCTTCTTCTTCTTCTTCTTCTTCTTCTTCTTCTTCTTCTCTTCTTCTTTCTTCTTCTTCTTCTTCTTCTTCTTCTTCTTCTTCTTCTTCTTCTTCTTCTTCTTCTTCTTCTTTTCTTCTTCTTCTTCTTCTTCTTCTTCTTCTTCTTCTTCTTCTTCTTCTTCTTCTTCTTCTCTTCTTCTTCTTCTTCTTCTTCTTCTTCTTCTTCTTCTTTCTTCTTCTTTCTTCTTCTTCTTCTTCTTCTTCTTCTTTCTTCTTCTTCTTCTTCTTCTTCTTCTTCTTCTTCTTCTTCTTCTTCTTCTTCTTCTTCTTCTTCTTCTTCTTCTTCTTCTTCTTCTTCTCTCTTCTTCTTCTTCTTCTTCTTCATCATCTTCTTCTTCTTCTTCTTCTTCTTCTTCTTCTTCTTCTTCTTCTTCTTCTTCTTCTTCTACTTCTTCTTCTTGTTCTTCCTCTTCTTGTTCTTGTTCTTCTTCTTCCTCTTCTTCTTCTTCCACTTCTTCTTCTTCCTTTTTCTTCTCCTTCTTCTTTTTCTTCTTCTTCTTCTTCTTCTTCTTCTTCTTCTTCTTCTTCTTCTTCTTCCTCGTCTTCTACGGTATCCTTTGCTCTGCTAACAATAGGGCCGAGTAGTGTGGCGGTTCTGGCGGCTGCCTTATGCCGTTGGAGAGTGCGAGCTAATTAACTTTTCACAAACGATAACGACACGCATTAGTGTAGTTTTAACTTTCACATAAAGGAAATAACTATGTGGTCATACATTTACGATGATGACGGAACCCTGACTGAAAGTCTGAACCAATTATCGAGTCCAAAGTATGAGACGGTTTGAATGCTTGCAGTGTTAAATTTCCTTTTGTTTTGCCAGAAAGAAAGACTGCCTTTAGAAAGGAGAGAAATGTTTTTAAAGAAATTATTAAATTATAACAGGCGTTCAAAAATCTTGATTGAAATAGTCGAGGCGCCAACGAAATTGAATTTTCAAATCAGCATGACAGTTAGCACCGCGGGAAATATTCTAGGAATCTAGAAATTGTTTGGAGCAGTTTGGAGGAGGAGAGAGCAATACAGAGTAAGAAACAAGACAGCGAAGATCCTATGGGGCACCAGGAGTGGTAACATATGAATTCTAATTGGAGATAGCGGAGAAAGGAAATTCGCCGGCGTTGCCAACATAGAAGCATGTTGCATGAAGTTGGTCCCCACTAGCTGGCTGTCTGTCCTCAGTCTGCAATGGACTGTGTGTGTGGAGTTAAGGATAATTCAATCTGTCTAATCCAAGAGAGTGACAGAAACTGGATGCTGAACCCACTGGCTGATTGCAGTAATGACAGTCTTCAATCTGCCGTATACTATTATGATGTTTAGGAGATGTAAGTCTGTCTGATTCAAGAGATATCCAGAAACTGGATTCTGAACCCACTGGCTGATTGCAGTAATGACGGTCTACAATCTGCCGTATACTATTATGATGTTTAGGAGAGGTAAGTATGAATGATTCAAGAGATATCCAGAAACTGGATGCTGAACACACTGGCTGATTGCAGTAATGACAGTCTTCAATCTGCCGTATACTATTATGATGTTTAGGAGTTGTCGGTCTGTCTGATTTAAGAGAAATCCAGAAACTGAATCCTGAACCCACTGGCTAGTTGCAGTAATGACAGTCATCACTCTGCGAGGCACTGTGCTTGTTGTGTTAAGGAGATGTCCGGCTGTCTAATCCAAGAGAAATCCAGAAACTGGATTCTGGACCCACTGGCTAGTTGCAGTAATGACAGTCATCACTCTGCCAGGGACTGTGCTTGTTGTGTTAAGGAGATGTCCGGCTGTCTAATCCAAGAGAAATCCAGAAACTGGATCCTGGACCCACTGGCTAGTTGCAGTAATGACAGTCATCACTCTGCCAGGGACTGTGCTTGTTGTGTTAAGGAAATGTCCGGCTGTCTAATCCAAGAGAAAGTCAGAAACTAGATCCCGCACACATGGGCTGTTGTCTACTGACAGTCTAAAATCTGATTTCAGATTGAGTGTCCAAGTCAACTAGAGTGATCTGAAAGAGAAGAACCTAACATGGACCCATTGGCTCATTGCCTTAACTCTTTGAGTCCCAAAGAACGCATCATACGTTCATAGATTCCTACCTAGAGGCCCAATGAACGCATAATGCGCCGATTTTATGTCTCTCTTGACTACCCCTTGGGCCTGTGATGCTAAATCCCCTGGGACTCAAAGAGTTAATGCCAGCACCTTGTCTGGCTTCTTCAGTTGTATATATAATTACACCAGTTTGATTCAAGAGAGTTTCAGAACTCAGAACATAAACGTGCTAAGTGTCCAAGGGATAATCAACTGCATGCTCATGATGATACGATGTGACCCTATTTCAGGACCTTGTGGTGACTCTGCTTTGCATGGTCTCCACGCTTACAGCAAGTCGAGCAGATAATCCGTGCGACAAACTACCGCACGAGATACTTGGGCGCTGGACAGGTTAAGGAGGGAAAGTCCGAGGTTGACTGGTGGTCAGTTGTGTACTAGGGTCGGAAGAAGAACAGTATAATGTAGTCAATGTAGTTCTAGTGCAGTGTAATCGACGTTGTAAGTAAAGGACCCTTTTCCACGCCTTTAGGCGTATAGGGCATATAAGGCTAGACCTATATTTTATAAACTAATGGACACACGATGGGTGATGTGGTCAGCATCACACCGGCCGCCTCCATTTCCCGGGACTGCACCCGGTACCCACTCAAGGCTGGGTCGACCTGGGAGCCAAGGTCACTTTTTTGAGAAAAAAAAGTCCGGCTCGGCCAGGGAGCGAACCCTGGATCTTCCGATCCGCGGCGAGCGTAATCAACGTTGAGCAAATGATTATTGTGGCATAGTGGACAGCGATAATTGTGGTTGAGTAGTTGTGATAGAATATAAGAAATAAACTGGCAGAATGTATATTGGATGGAATTTGAGCAGAGTTCCAGTGTTGTCAATTGTTGAAAGCTGTGTTTGATCCAGAGTAAACGAGCTATATTACAAGTGAGCCAGCCTTCTTACAAGAGTCAGTATCAAGATTGTCATGTATAAACTGATAACCGGAGCACGCTGGAACTTCACCTGAAGAATGTCCGGATGAGTACCGAATTAACAAGAGCATTAATTGTTTTAATTGTGTGAGCAATTTTGTCATGCTCTTGATCCAATCTTTTCTGAGTCCCGTAGCCTTGTAAACCATAGTGCCAAGCCACTGCGTTTGATCGCTGTCCCTGTTTATAGTTCATGATTGCCCGGCTCGCTAGCGTAGTTGGCTAAACCTGACTTCGCGACGACCGGGTGACGAACTCCCTGTGGTCCGCGTTCACGCCCCGGGGTAGGCAGAAAAGCCACATTTCTCCAAGATTTACGGTATTTATCATGGAATCAAGACCGAAAGGTTGCGATATCCATAGTACCGAGCCAAAGTCATGGTTTCTGGATATTAAAAAAAAAACAGTATTTCATGATTAATATATGTTGTTTCAGTTTGATCAGTACATGTGGAATGGTCAACTTTATTCTTATCCTTTTAATTATAAGTTTCTATTGTGGTTCTACAAGAATGTTTCTTCATCTTTACTGTAAAACACAGCTGGGGGTTTTATAATTTGTGGAAGGGTCTTTTCCTAGGTGTCCACATTTTATGTTTCAGTGGGTCCCATCTATCAATCTCTGTTGTCTTTTATGACAGAGTTGCATAGTGGAAGAGATAGAGACTTCATCACGTATTCACAGGATATACTACAGTTAACTTGTATTAAAAAGCCGGCAATTAAGAAGGATTGAATGAGATACAAAAGCATAGATCCAATGCCCCCTAACAAACAAGTCGTGTGATTCGATTAACTAGGGGTGTTTTTTTTTTTTCAATGCGAGAGTCAATTTAGCTGAGAGGCGAGAAACCAACAGTTTGCCTGCAAATAAGTTAGATCTGTAAAACGGATGTGTAAGCTCTGGAACAGAAGTAAAGCCAGAATAGGACGAACAACCAGAACTTTCCGCCGGTGAACATAAAAAGAAGAAGCATAATAATAATAATAATAATAATAATAATAATAATAATAATAATAATAATAACAACAACAAAAGTAATAATATAATAATATATACATGACAGAGATAGGCGAAGCTAATATATATACATCTTCTGTTTGCTCAATGTCTGCTGGCATCGTAAACTACAACAGTCTAGTTTGCATGGCCCGAATACATTGTGCAAATGCAAACAGTCCTTGGCAAGGGTGAGCTGTAAAAGCCATTCTCATGACAACCACGTGTGGAAGAGCAAAGACAACGGATATTTTACGACCTTGACTTCCACCTATGTCAAGGCCGATAAACCAGCATCAAATATCTGGTCTAGAAAATCAACAAGATCGCTGGGCCCTCTATTGCGTTGTACATTGTTGCTTTTCTTATGAGATTTTTGGCCATTTTAACAACCTTTCCGTTTCTCTTCATTAATCAGGGCTGTACTGCAGATAGGGCTGGACTTATATTTGATAAATTAATCGGCACGCTGTGGGGGAAGTGATCAATTTCACACCAGTCGCTGCTTATTTCCCAGCTCTTCGTTTGTTTGTTTTAGTATCCAGAAGCCATGAGTTGTTAACCCTTAGGCTCGGTATTATGAATATCGCAACCTTTCGGCCTTAATTCCATTGTAAATACCGTAAATCTGGGAGAAATATGGCTTTTCTGCCCAACCCCGGGAGTGAACCCGGACCACAAGGAGTTCGTTACCCGGTCTCCGCGCAATCTGGTTTAGCCAACTACGCTAGAGAGCCGAGCTCCCAGCTCTTTAAAAGTGTGCCTACTATAGGCTGCATTGACCTAGGAGCCAAGGTCATTTCTGGGGGGGGGGGGGAATGCTGGCTCTAAATCACGTGATTGCTCGTGTAACTGCTTTGTAACTTACATTTAGTTCAATTAGTTGCGTATCCTTTACAGAACGTTGCAGAACCAATCCCAGCACTTTCTGGCTGTTGTGGTTTTTCTAGGCAAATTTACGTCCAGTAGTTTGCCATTGCCTATGGACGGTCGGCTCTCGGTACAACGGTCGAAACCATCGCAAGACAAACCGTCTGCAGCAGGGATCGAACCCGGCACCCCGACATGACGAAGCGCATTGAACTAAGAATTGACATCATAGCACTCTGGACACTCCCACCAGCACTCCATCCACATCTTCAGCAGCAAACGAAGAGTTCCTATTCCGATGGCACAAATAACTGTCTGATTGTATATTCGTCTCTCCTTTGCCTTGAGTGTTGAGCGTCGGCCAGATCCCCTGGTAACTCCTCGCAGCGCCATTCTTCTCCGACCGTATTGGTCTATCTATGCTTCCGCACTGTTCACTCGTTCCCAAAAGGCCCTCACAACATCTCATTTGCAATGCACCAATTCACCACCAGGGGTGCAGAACCGACCAGTCTCTCTGCCTGCTCGCTTCCCAACACACCGGCATAACCTGGAGACAATAACTTACTCGCCTTAGACTGTACGTTACAACAGGCTGGTAGTCGTTACCGCTACCCTTATTAGAACTTCTGTGGAGTTTAACCGGGGTATCTGGGAAATCTCAGACTGTAATCTCATGGTGGTGAGGTCGTCGGGTAAGGATCCAGAGGGGGCAGGGGCGACGGGGGCCGAACAAGGAAAAGATGTAATTGTTATTATTGGTTACGGGTGTAGCGAAGGCATGAGTAGTGGTCGTCGCTTGAATTTAGTAGTGGTAGTTGTTGATGTTGTTGTTGATGTTGTTGTTGTAATTGCGGCAGCTGTAGTGGTTGAAGTCCTAGTAGTAATGGAAGTAGCAGCAGCAGTAGTATTAGCAGCAGAAGTACCAGCAGAAGCATCAGCAGCAGTAGTAGCTGCAGTAGTAGATGTAGTAGTAGTATTAGTACACCTAGTAGTAGTAGTGGTGGTGGTGGTGCTAGTGGTACTAGTAGTAGTGCTAGTAGTAGTAGTAACAGCAGCAGTAGTAATAATAGAAGTAATATTAGTAACATGAGGAAGGAGAGAGAGTGTCCACTGAAATTCATAAAAGACAAGGACTGGGCTCTGCTTACTTCTACATATGATATCATGGACAGATGGAAAGAATACTTCTCAGAGCTCCTCGGCGTTGAGGGAAGTCATGACCCGGAAATAATGCACCTCACTGCTGATCGTGGGGAAGATAACATCAGGATGGAAGAATTGAAGGCATCTATCGAGAAGATTAGGCTGGGAAAAGCAGCAGGTCATGATGGTATAACACCAGAGATGATCAAATATATGGGAGTCGCAGGTGAGCGCCTTCTACTGAAGGTTCTCCAGGCAGCCTGGTGTAGCAAAACTATACCAAAAGATTAGGAGATTGCCAACATTATACCTATATTTAAAAAAAGGTGATAACAGACACTGTGAAAACCACAGAGGCATATCCATCCTCAGCGTTCCTGGGAAAAGTTACTCTAGAATTCTTGAGCAGAGACTTAGAAGTCTGGTAGAGCCAAAGCTGGACGAGGCCCAATGTGGCTTCAGAGCAAACCGAAGTACTCAAGACCTTATCTTCACACTGAGACAGATAAGTGAAAAAGCCCTTGAATATAAGAGTGAGATGCACCTATGTTTTTTAGATCCGAAAAAGGCATTTGACAAGGTACCCTGGAACAAGCTCTGGGACTGCTTGGCAGGGAAAAACATCCCAGTACCCTGATCAGTGCAATACAGAGTTTCTACAAAAGCTGCAGAAATTATGTAAGAACGGCAGACCAAAAAGTCAGAAGAATGTAAGACCACCAGCGGTGCTAGACAAGGTGATAGTCTCTCACCTTACCTCTTCATTCCTATGATGGATGATGTCATCAAGACCTGTAAGGAGAAGACAAAGAAGTACTCTGTAGGGTACTGGAAGATGAGACCAATCTGTATATCAGAGCTGGCATTTGCAGACGATGTGGCTCTGATAGCTAAATCAGAGGCACACCTTCAGTCCAACTTACTTGTCTGGAAGGAAGAGCTTGAAAAGAGAGGGATGACCATCAGTATCTCCAAAACTAAAACCATGGTGATCTCAAGAGAGGAGAAGAAACACCAGATCATGATGGGGCAGTACGCATTGGAGCAGGTTAACCAGTTCAAATACCTTGGAGTTGTATTAGACCGAAACGGAGGCATTAAGACTGAGCTGGCTACACGAAAAGCAGCTGCTGGAAGACTCTTCCAGGCCATAAACCGAGGGTTTCTTAGCAAAAGAGAAATTGGCAAGAGGACGAAAATGGCTGTTTACCGCTCTACCTATGTACCAGTCCTGACCTATGGGTGTGAGTCATGGGCAATGACAACAGCTCACAGAAGCCAGCTGCAGGCCTCGGAAATGAGATATCTGAGAAAGGTGATCCAAGTGACAAGAAGGGACAAAGTCCGCAATCAGACAATACGTAAAGATCTTGATACCCAGTTCTTACAACCCCGAGTTGACCAGTCACATTTACGATGGTTTGGACATGTATGCAGAATGGGAGAAAATCGGCCACCATGGCAAGCATGGGAGGCTAAGAACTAGAGAACCAGACCTCCTGGACGACCCAGGGTGCGCTGGGAAGACAACATCCGACAGTCCCTAACTGACAGAGGACTGGAATGGAACAAAGCCAGAAAGAAAACTGCTGATAGAGACGTCTGGCGATCTCTCTGGCAAACCTCTACACCCCAAGGTAGAAGAGGAGCGACTAAATAAGTAAAGTAAGTAGTAGTAGTAGTAGCAGCAAGAACAGCAGCAGTAGTAGAAGTATTAGTAATAATAGTAGTAGTAGTAGTAGTAGTAGTAGTAGTAGTAGTAGTAGTAGTAGTAGTAGTAGTAGTAGTAGTAGTAGTAGTAGTAGTAGTAGTTGTTGTTGTTGTTGTTGTTGTTGTTGTTGTTGTTGTTGTTTTAGCAAGCACAAGTAGTATTATGTTGAAATATTAATAATTAAATGTGGTGGTAGCTGGTGGTGGTGTTAGGGTGGCATTAGTAGTAGTAGTAGTTGTCGCAACTTTAGTGGTAGCAGTAGTAACTTAAATCAGAAAACTGTAATAATAGTAGAAGCGCTCAGATGGACATACAGACATCCGGAAAGGCATATCGTATTGTCTGTTCGCCACATCCCTTCTTGGACGTATTGTACTTAATGTTATCTCCTTTACTCCATCCCCTAGTTATCACATTGTCTGTGGTGTTTCTGGTCCCAGGCTATATAATGCAAATTCACACAAGCGCAATACTAGACTCTAGCTGGTTGGATCGCCTCCAATTTGTTGTAGCTCTTCGCTCCAATAGTGCATTCTCTCGGCTCCTGCCAAGCCACATTGTGGAGTGATGGTATCCCGTGTGCTTTAACGCAGACGTAAACAAATTGTATCTGGCAACAGATTACGTGTGACGCCACTTTCCTGGCGATTTCTTCCCGCCATTTCTGGAGAGAAAAAAAATACTATGTGTAGATTCTAAATACGAAACCAAAACAGTATCTGGGGCAACCGTTTGTTTACATCGTCTCCTTGATAAAAGTGACGAGGTCAGTATCAATGTTAGTAAGTCTGGCGTGTGTTTGGCGAGGGTTAGTAGATTAAACTTCTTTGTTTTCACATACGATTGTGAGTTTCTGTCTTTCCGTCTGTTTCGTGTCTAGTACACTTTTGTTTGTTTGTCAGTATTTTAACTCCGTCAGATGCAGGTTGGTATGGTCCTAATGGCCAAGTGGGTACGACGTTTGCTTCGCGTTCTGAAAGTCAGGGGTTCGAATTCTGACTTCGTTCTTAGGTTTCAGAGTAGTAGTACGCGAAGTGGGAGTCACCGTGGCGTAGCGGCTAGACGCTGGCGTGCGGATTGGAAGGTAGTGGGTTCCCTCCATGGTGGAGCCAGACTTTTCAAAATGACCTTGACTCCCAGGTCGACCCAGTCTTGAGTGGGTACTAGGTGCAGTTCCAGGAAGTAAAGGCAGCATGTGTGATTGGTGTATAAAAATATAGGTCTAGCCTTATATGCCCTATATGCCTAAAAGCGTGGATAAGGGTCCTTTGCTTTGTTGTTTTTGGTACGCGAAGTTGTATCTTAATTGTATTGCTAATAGCAATAGCTACAATATGAGTTGTAGTAGTATCGAGCAGGTAGATAGATGGGCGGTTAGACAGACACGTCGCATTCTTGGCTAACCAGTTGTTGCTCTACCATCTCTTGTGCCTAGCCTTACACTGATTACTACATCCCGTGGTTATCACGTCGTTTCTTGCATCTCTAGACCAGGGCTATTCAACTAAGTTTTCTCAGAAGCCAGCGTTTTGAAAATGAGGGTTGTCACGGGCCAGATGCCCAATTTCAGCCTAGAGAGATCATTATTACAATACAACTTACAACGATCAGTGGGCCGCTTGGTAGGCCTCCACGAGCCACATGTAGCCCGCCTGTCGCCAGTTGAATAGCCCTTCTCCAGGCTGACCCAATCCACACACACCATCCACACCGCGTCCTACCCCAATAGGTCTGCGGGTTGTAGGTCTGTGGGTTGTAGGTCTGCGGGTTGTAGGTCTGCGGGTTGTAGGTCTGCGGGTTGTAGGTCTGCGGGTTGTAGGTCTGCGGGTTGTAGGTCTGCGGGTTGTAGGTCTGTGGGTTGTAGGTCATGGGTTGTAGGTCTGTGGGTTGTAGGTCTGTGGGTTGTAGGTCTGTGGGTTGTAGGTCTGTGGGTTGTAGGTCTGTGGGTTGTAGGTCATGGGTTGTAGGTCTGTGGGTTGTAGGTCTGTGGGTTGTAGGTCTGCGGGTTGTAGGTCTGCGGGTTGTAGGTCTGTGGGTTGTAGGTCTGTGGGTTGTAGGTCTGCGGGTTGTAGGTCTGTGGGTTGTAGGTCTGTGGGTTGTAGGTCTGCGGGTTGTAGGTCTGCGGGTTGTAGGTCTGTGGGTTGTAGGTCTGTGGGTTGTAGGTCTGCGGGTTGTAGGTCTGCGGGTTGTAGGTCTGTGGGTTGTAGGTCTGCGGGTTGTAGGTCTGCGGGTTGTAGGTCTGTGGGTTGTAGGTCTGTGGGTTGTAGGTCTGTGGGTTGTAGGTCTGTGGGTTGTAGGTCTGCGGGTTGTAGGTCTGCGGGTTGTAGGTCTGTGGGTTGTAGGTCTGTGGGTTGTAGGTCTGCGGGTTGTAGGTCTGCGGGTTGTAGGTCTGCGGGTTGTAGGTCTGCGGGTTGTAGGTCTGTGGGTTGTAGGTCTGTGGGTTGTAGGTCTGTGGGTTGTAGGTCTGTGGGTTGTAGGCCTGTGGGTTGTAGGTCTGTGGGTTGTAGGTCTGTGGGTTGTAGGTCTGCGGGTTGCAGGTCTGCGGGTTGTAGGTCTGTGGGTTGTAGGTCTGTGGGTTGTAGGTCTGTGGGTTGTAGGTCTGCGGGTTGTAGGTCTGCGGGTTGTAGGTCTGCGGGTTGTAGGTCTGCGGGTTGTAGGTCTGCGGGTTGTAGGTCTGCGGGTTGTAGGTCTGTGGGTTGTAGGTCTGCGGGTTGTAGGTCTGTGGGTTGTAGGTCTGTGGGTTGTAGGTCTGCGGGTTGTAGGTCTGTGGGTTGTAGGTCTGCGGGTTGTAGGTCTGTGGGTTGTAGGTCTGCGGGTTGTAGGTCTGTGGGTTGTAGGTCTGTGGGTTGTAGGTCTGCGGGTTGTAGGTCTGCGGGTTGTAGGTCTGCGGGTTGTAGGTCTGCGGGTTGTAGGTCATGGGTTGTAGGTCATGGGTTGTAGGTCTGTGGGTTGTAGGTCTGTGGGTTGTAGGTCTGTGGGTTGTAGGTCATGGGTTGTAGGTCTGCGGGTTGTAGGTCTGTGGGTTGTAGGTCTGTGGGTTGTAGGTCTGTGGGTTGTAGGTCTATGGGTTGTAGGTCTGTGGGTTGTAGGTCTGCGGGTTGTAGGTCTGTGGGTTGTAGGTCTGCGGGTTGTAGGTCTGTGGGTTGTAGGTCTGTGGGTTGTAGGTCTGTGGGTTGTAGGTCTGTGGGTTGTAGGTCATGGGTTGGTATCCTCATCGGAGGACTGAGTGGTCTCACGGTACGGTGTCCGCCTCGAGTGCTGAAGGTCCTGGATTCAAGCGCCCGGTGAATGCTGGGATTTTTTCCCGTTGACTTCTAGTAATTTCCCCTAGTCTCTGGGTAGTAAGATCAGACGCCCGTGTGTATTGCTGAGCACGTAAAAAATTCATTGGCAGTTGGCTATCGAAAAGAGTAGCCTAACGGCGCTGCTCCGGCAAACGTTTGTGGTTGAAAATTTATCCGAAGTATTTTAGGATCCTCGCCGATGCAACAGGGTTCGTGCACTGCGCTGAGATTCTTGAGACTGAGGCTTGAGTTAGAAGTAGAAGGGAGCACTTATTGGTTACACCCGTGTGCCCTGATGTTGATCCGTCGAGTAAACATATACCTGGCTGCTGTAACTGTTACTTGTACCCTATTAATAAATTCTTTGGAGGCTGAACATGGTTCTGGAATCTTCCTTGTTGCTAAAACTTTAGGTAGCAGTCGAAAGGAGTCAAGCTGACCGATCGATCGATCCTGACACTAGATTGTAGGGTCGCTCTAAGATTAGTTTTATAATTCATTGACGGTCGTCGCTGCAGTTTCGGAGTTTCGTGCTTTTTGCTACGTGTGTGGTAGGGGAACTGCTGCTATATGGAGAGCTTATGTGAGAAGGAAGGTAAATCCGGTGGGATAAAGTGAAACTTCTCACCTAAAATCAGATCGACTAGACCAATCGCTCTCGACCTTTAATACAGATCTTCGTGTTGTGGCGACGCAAAAACCATACTTTTATTTTCTTTGCTGCTTCATAACTACGATCGTCTTTGGCGACCCTGTGAAAGGGTCGCTACACCCCAAAAAAGGTTCGCGACCCACAGGTTTAGAACCGCTGGTCTATAGCTGTTTTCTTCGACCAGTGGTGAACCAGTGTTTTAATGTCTTGTCTGTTCATCAGCCGTGTCTGCCTGTCTGTGTAGCATCTGTCAGCGTCCGTGGCTTAGGTTTGCAAACGCGCTTCGTAAGGCCGGGGTGCCGGGTTAAATCCCAGCTGAAGACGCTTTGTCTTGCGTTGGGTTTGACAGTGGTACCGAGAGCTGGCCGTTCAGAGGCAATAGCAAACTACTGAACGTAAAATTTGCCTAGAAAAACCAAAACAGCCAAAAAATGCTGGATTTGATTTTGCAACGTTCTGTACAGGATACGCAACTCACTTTTAATTAAGTAGCTATATGATTCTGGTACTACTTTGTTGCTGAGATGGTCTACCTTCTAAGCAGCAGCATGATAACTAAGAGAAGATAGAAATGGCTTGGCTACGTTATGAGAATGAATCCTGATATGCCTACCAAAGCAGCTCTCACGTGGATACCTGATGGAAAGAGAAAAAAAGGGCGCCCAAAAACAACATGAAGACGAACGATGAAAAGTGACCTGAGTGCGGCATCTTTGACATGGAAAACTTGACTGAAGAAGACTGCACAGGACAGGAAAGCATGGAAGGTCCTCTCCGAAGTCCCATGTGCCACTAGGCATAAAGCGAACTGATATTGATCAAGCAGCAGCAGCAGTTTTCGCATGAACTGAAAATTGTTATGTTCTGACTTCGGACTGAACAAATAAACTGCTATCAACATTTGTTTTTATATCTTGAGCTGTAAGTGAATCGGCGAATCAAGGCTTCCTGTTTTGCGGGTCCCTGTTGCCATAACCTTAATGAACACTTGTTTAAACAATCTGGAGTAGATATGGGGGTGGGCAGACGGGGACAGAGGTGGATGGGGGTAGGTTTTAGGTTTACGTCCGGTTTTTTAAAAAAAAATGGATCAACATCACGGCACAAGCGAAGTAACCCATAAGTGCTCCGCTCTACTTCCAACTCTAGTCTGAGTCCGAAGGTTCTCAGCAAAGTGCATGAACTCCGGAGCACCGGCCAGGATCTTGAAATATTTTGGGTAAATTTTTAACTCCAAGTTTTACCTGGGCAGCGCCGTTAGGGTACTCTTTTTTCGATTTCCAAATGCCAAGAGATTTTCTTTTACTTGCGCAACAGTACACACAGGCGTCTGATTTTACTACCCAGAGACCCAGAGACTAGAAGTCCACGTAAAAAAATATCAGCCTTCACCGGGGCCTGAACCCGGGACCTCCAGCACTAGAGGTAGACGCCATGCCTCGAGACCACGCAGCCCTAGGGGTAAGTAAAGTAAGGTAAAGAACTTTCCACATTTTCAGGCGTGTTGGGTATATAGGGCTAGACCTATATTTTATAGACCAATGTGATCAACATCATACCGGCCGCCTTTACATCACAGGACTGTACCTGGTACACAGTTAAAGTGGGGTTATTTTTAAGGTCATTTTTGAAGAAGAAAACAATCATCAGGACCTGAACATAAGAACTTGGGATCCGCGGGCAAGTGTCTAGCCCGCACCCCACATCGGCTCTCGGTGAATAGGGGATTGTTATTGTGTACGTACAGAAACAGAACTGATCAGTAGAGACAGTCTTATTCTTAGTCTTAGTCTTAGTCGAGGTTTCAACTTCGCTGCAATCAGACTTTCCCCATACATTGCCCCGTCCCTGTGCCAGTGAAAATAAAATGAAAAGTCTCTCAAACAGTTAGCACCGGAGCAATCCAAATATATGTGCACTCAGTAAATGCATATAGCAGTTGCTAGAGACTCCAAAACCAACATTCGCGACCAGAGGTGTACTTTGTCGTTGATGGAAGTAGTTGGGCACGATAAGTTGGCGATGCACACGTAGAATTATTGCATAAGGTATTTCACCAGCTCACACGTAAGCCGGCCACCGGCCATATTGAATACTATGACATCGCCGCTGCACAAGTGAAAGGCAGTCCACATGAAAATAACAGCTCACAGGGCTGCACCAAGCACTAAACTTAGTAGCTCAGGCTGCGAAACTGTATATTACCGTCCATATGTGGAAACTGCATTAACAGTGCGCGTTAGGGAGCAAACATATCTTGGAAGATAAACATTCTGCTAGGCCTAATATTCAATTTTAGACAGAAAGTCTCCAGTGCTTTATCCTCCGTGAAACTGACAGTACATTGAATAGAGATGTAGCTTGTAATTGTAGGACAGGGAGTTGAGTAATATAAAAGGATAGAGCTAGGTAATCTATTTGTGGCGAGATTTGGTTATTGTACAGAAATATAGATTGTTAACTCTTTTAGAACCAGAACATTTAGCTGTACAATTCCAAGTTAACACACACAACCGAAACAAACAAAAACTAAATGAAAATTGGCAAAGTGTGGGAGCATTAACCGTCATAGATGCAGCAACAACAACAACAAAACAATGGATATTTGAGTAAGTAGCCCTGTTGTTATAGTCCTAAGTTAAACACTAGTCAAATCGTTTGTTACTCTTAGGCAATATCTCATCACACATGGCGCGTTGGATAATAGTCATTTGTATAAGGACAAACCTGTATATCACTGTAAGTGGTTAAAGTATATGGATAGTGCTGTTTAATGAATAGGGACACCTCTGTCTGTGTATGTATGGAGAGTGCTGTTTAACTTAAAGATACACATCTGGTCTATGTATGTATGGATATAGTTGGTTCATGTATAGGGACAGATTTGGTCTATGTAATTTGATACAGTTGGTTAATGTATAAAAAACAACCGGTTAAAACCGGATCTCTGTGGGCAGAAAGAAATGGTAGTTTCCTTAAGGTTACCTTGGGGAAACAGACAGTGTAGAATGTACTCGAATTTGTGTTTCAGTTTCTAGGATTCAGCTATTTGCTTCATTTATTCCTTTGTTACTGTAGTATGCACCTGACGAGATACAGCGAATTATGCCAGGCAATAAATTGTGCAGTCTATTGTTTGTGTCTTCTTTGTTCAAACTGGATATAGTTGGTTCATGTATAGGGACAGATTTGGTCTATGTAAATTGGATATAGTTGGTTCATGTATAGGGACAGATTTGGTCTATGTAAATTGGATATAGTTGGTTCATGTATAGGGACAGATTTGGTCTATGTAAATTGGATATAGTTGGTTCATGTATAGGGACAGATTTGGTCTATGTAAATTGGATATAGTTGGTTCATGTATAGGGACAGATTTAGTAAATGTAAACTGGATACAGTTGGTTCATGTATAGGGACAGATTTGGTCTATGTAAAGTGGATATACTTAGTTTATGTAGAGGGGCAAATTTAGTAAACTGGATACAGTTGGTTCATGTATAGGGACAGATTTGGTCTATGTATATACATCTTTGCCCACAAGCTCCCACATACACGCCATTAACTGCAGCTTAATACAAAAGCTCTGGTCTGTAAGAGGCGCGACAGTTTTTTAGATCAATAATTACCAGGCAGTGATTGCATGCGACATTACAGTGACGTCTCTTCACTTCCGCGGCAACGTGCTAGAGGCTGTAACCTTTCACCTTAACTCTTCCCCCTTTCCTTAGGGAATTCCAAAGTGTTGGCGAATTAATTCTTTCAAACGTAGGGCTCTCCATCTGTCCCAGTGACGTAGGAAGGGCTGCGGGATGAGGGATGGGGAAGGGAGGGTTTCATTAACCAGGAGTTGACAGAGTGGCAAAATTGTGGGGGGGGGGGGGGGGGGAGAGAGTGGGTTTAAAAAGCTTAGCGGGTATTTTAACCTATGTGTGCGGGTATTTTAACCTATGGGTGCGGGTATTTTAACCGATGGGTGCGGGTATTTTAACCTATGGGTGTGTTAATTTTAACCTATGTGTGCGGGTATTTTAACCTATGGGTGCGGGTATTTTAACCTATGGATGTGTGTATTTTAACCTATGTGTGCGGGTATTTTAACCTATGGGTGTGGGTATTTCAACCTATGGGTGTGGGTATTTTAACCTATGGGTGCGGGTATTTTAACCTATGCTTGTGGGTATTTTAAACTATGGGTGCGGGTATTTTAACCTATGGGTATGGGTATTTTTACCTATGGGTGCGGGTATTTTAACCTATGGGTGCGGGTATTTTAACCTATGGGTGCGGGTATTTTAACTTACGGGTGCGGGTATTTTAACCTTTGGGTGCGGGTATTTTAACCTATGGGTGTGGGTATTTTAACCTATGGGTGCGGGTATTTTAACCAATGGGTGCGGGTTTTTTAACCGATGGGTGCAGGTATTTTAACCTATGTGTGTGGGTATTTTAACCTGTGGGTGCGGGTATTTTAATCTGTGGGTGTAGGTATTTTAACCTATGGGTGCGGGTATTTTAACCGATGGGTGCGGGTATTTTAACCTATGGGTGTGGGTATTTTAACCTATGGGTGTGGGTATTTTAACCTATGGGTGTGTTTATTTTAACCTATGTGTGCGGGTATTTTACCCTATGGGTACGGGTATTTTAACCTATGGGTGCGGGTATTTTAACCTATGGGTGCGGGTATTTTAACCTATGGATGTGGGTATTTTAACCTATGTGTTCGGGTATTTTAACCTATGGGTGCGGTTATTTTAACCTATGCGTGTGGGTATTTTAAACTATGGGTGCGGGTATTTTAACCTATGAGTATGGGTATTTTTACCTATGGGTGCGGGTATTTTAACCTATGGGTGCGGATATTTTAACCTATGGGTGCGGGTATTTTAACCTTTAGGTGCAGGTATTTTAACCTATGGGTGTGTGTATTTTAACCTATGGGTGCGGGTATTTTAACCTATGGGTGCGGGTATTTTAACCTATGTGTGCGGGTATTTTAACCTTTAGGTGCAGGTATTTTAACCTATGGGTGTGTGTATTTTAACCTATGGGTGCGGGTATTTTAACCTATGGGTGCGGGTATTTTAACCTATGTGTGCGGGTATTTTAACCTATGGATGTGGGTATTTTAACCTATGGGTGTGGGTATTTTAACCTATGGGTGTGGGTATTTTAACCTATGGGTGCGGGTATTTTAACCTATGCGTATGGGTATTTTAAACTATAGGTGCGGGTATTTTAACCTATGGGTATGGGTATTTTTACCTATGGGTGCGGGTATTTTAACCTATGGGTGCGGGTATTTCAACCTATGGGTGCGGGTATTTTAACCTATGGGTGCGGGTATTTTAACCTTTGGGTGCGGGTATTCTAACATATGGGTGTGGGTATTTTAACCTATGAGTGCGGGTATTTTAACCTATGTGTGCGGGTATTTTAACCTATGATTGCGGAAGGTTGGAAAGCAGCTGTGGCTCTAGATCTAGGGGGAAAATTTAGAACAGATGTCTTAGAAGAATACTAATACTCAACAGGAGGGATTTCAGATCTAATACGTAGATAAAAGACGAAACTAAGCAAGATAATGCATCAAATACTATAAGTAAACGCCGCGGGAACTACATCGGCCATGCACTCAAAATGGATGACTTCCACATCGAGCTCTGATATGGACACCGGAAGGGAAAACAAAACGGGGAAGACCAAGAGAGACCCTGTGTAGAAACATTATCATGGAAGGTTCAACTATGGGCCTAATGAACATCCAACACCTAAAACAGGGGGCATTGAACCGCCAGACATGAAGAGCTATGACCATCATGGAAGGCTCAGCTATGGGCCTCATGAACATCCAACACCTAAAACAGGGGCCAATGAACCGCCTGACAGGGAGAGCTAGGACCATCATGGAAGGCTCAACTATGGGCCTCATGAACATCCAACACCTAAAACAGGGGCCAATGAACCGCCTGACAGGGAGAGCTAGGACCTCAAGAGGAAAGACTGACCAACCGGGTTTTTCCCAGCGGGATTGTGGTTTTTTAATAAAATGCACAGAGAGCATTATGGATGGCGTGGAGAGAAGAAAGAGATAAATACCTGAATGGCTTTGCCAGATGACCTCAGCGAAACGAAAACACTGACATGATCGCCTGTTTGGTGATCCTGTGAGATGGCGATCCATGTCAAGCTTTGCTGATGAACACATTATGGTGATCATGGATGATATAACAATAACATTGACAATATTGACATGATCGCCTGTTTGGTGATCCTATGAGATGGCGATCCATGTCCAGCTTTGCTGATGAACACATTATGGTGATCATGGATGATATAACAAGAACATTGACATCATCGCCTGTTTGGTGATCCTGTGAGATGGCGATCCATGTCCACCTTTGCTGATGAACACATTATGGTGATCATGGATGATATAACAAGAACATTGACATCATCGCCTGTTTGGTGATCCTGTGAGATGGCGATCCATGTCCAGCTTTGCTGATGAACACATTATGGTGATCATGGATGATATAACAAGAACATTGACATGATCGCCTGTTTGGTGATCCTGTGAGATGGCGATCCATGTCCAGCTTTGCTGATGAACACATTATGGTGAACATGGATGATATAACAAGAACATTGACATGATCGCCTGTTTGGTGATCCTGTGAGATGGCGATCCATGTCCAGCTTTGCTGATGAACACATTATGGTGAACATGGATGATATAACAAGAACATTGACATGATCGCCTGTTTGGTGATCCTGTGAGATGGCGATCCATGTCCAGCTTTGCTGATGAACACATTATGGTGATCATGGATGATATAACACTAGATTGTTTAAAGTTGATTGTTAGGGAAATTAGATTACACAGTGCAGATTATTTCAGGTATGATGGGAAGAAAAAGAAGATGGAACGCTTAAGGACTGCTGATTGGAACAGATCTCAATGAAGGATTATGGTTATAGTAGGTCACAACCATAGATACATAAATAACGTGATAACATGGAAAATTGGAACAACATCACAGACCTGATTTGAGACTTGTGATCGCGTGACCCTGTGAATCATGAACAGCAGCTCATTAGCATAGAATGTGGTAATTTAACATGAACAATGCTTCTACCTCGTTTTCCGAAAACTGTACCATCCATCACCATTCTTTCCAGGCTATTATGACAGTTAACATGAACAAAATGCTTCAGTTTTCAGGACAGGGTGCTGTTTATGAGCCAGTTCTCCTCAATGCTCCGATCATGCTTTTTCCCATAGTATTCTAAGCATTTAGTTCAGAAACCTCCATTTGTTTGTTCAGTGATTGAGTAAGAGTCTCAGATTTTCACCCATGAGTTGCCATAACAAAGATACACAATCTCAGCATTTCTACTTGAATTCGCTTGCAGGCGCTGCGCCATAAGTTCTTCTTGCTGTTTAGTCTCTGCAACGCTGAAGCAAGGTTTTTTTTTGTTGTTGTGTTTTTTCCCCACTGACCTTCGTTGCTGTTGGTGCTGTCACGATTGTTGTTCACTAGTGAGCCTTAATATTCACAGTCTGTAACATCTTCCATCTCTTCTTTATCCATTTCAATACGTGGTTGGTGTTTGTTATGTACTCATTGTGGACATGTTTATTATTATTTTCTAACTCAGAAAAATACTTTCTTTTTTGTTGTGCTTTTAGATTGCCAGAATCCATTCTTCTAAGTGATTATATCCAGTCATCTGCTTGTGAGATGCAATTTTTCTCTATTTTGAAGTCCCACCCTGGCTCTTGCTAGGGGCCGCAATATAGCCCAACCATAAATATGGTCTAATGGCTAAACGCGGTTTCTGGGACCTCTTTACGTTGATCCTCATCCACATGGTGGCAGTTTGTGTCATCGGCTGTTTATCGCTTGTGTGATATTCTAGTGGGGTAAACATCTACTACTACTAAATTCTTCTTAACCTTGTGCACTATTGGAAAGAAGAGCTGTGTCATCTGCATGTGTCAGTTCTTCGATAGGTTTGCCTCCTGTTTTGAGTGGATCCACTTCGATAGGTTTGCCTCCTGTTTTGAGTGGATCCACTTCGATAGGTTTGCCTCCTGTTTTGAGTGGATCCACTTCGATAGGTTTGCTTCCTGTTTTGAGTGGATCCACTTCGATAGATTCGCCTCCTGTTTTGAGTGGATCCACTTCGATAGGTTTGCCTCCTGTTTTGAGTGGATCCACTTCGATAGGTTTGCCTCCTGTTTTGAGTGGATCCACTTCGATAGGTTTGCCTCCTGTTTTGAGTGGATCCACTTCGATAGGTTCGCCTCCTGTTTTGAGTGGATCCACTTCGATAGGTTTGCCTCCTGTTTTGAGTGGATCCACTTCGATAGGTTTGCCTCCTGTTTTGAGTGGATCCACTTCGATAGGTTTGCCTCCTGTTTTGAGTGGATCCACTTCGATAGGTTTGCTTCCTGTTTTGAGTGGATCCACTTCGATAGGTTTGCCTCCTGTTTTGAGTGGATCCACTTCGATAGGTTCGCCTCCTGTTTTGAGTGGATCCACTTCGATAGGTTCGCCTCCTGTTTTGAGTGGATCCACTTCGATAGGTTTGCCTCTTGTTTTGAGTGGATCCACTTCGATGGGTTCGCCTCCTGTTTTGAGTGGATCCACTTCGATAGGTTTGCCTCCTGTTTTGAGTGGATCCACTTCGATAGGTTTGCCTCCTGTTTTGAGTGGATCCACTTCGATAGGTTCGCCTCCTGTTTTGAGTGGATCCACTTCGATAGGTTTGCCTCTTGTTTTGAGTGGATCCACTTCGATGGGTTCGCCTCCTGTTTTGAGTGGATCCACTTCGATAGGTTTGCCTCCTGTTTTGAGTGGATCCACTTCGATAGGTTCGCCTCCTGTTTTGAGTGGATCCACTTCGATAGGTTTGCCTCCTGTTTTGAGTGGATCCACTTCGATAGGTGTGCCTCCTGTTTTGAGTGGATCCAAGCTGTCACAGGTTTCATCACTAAATACATTTCTCATAATGATTTCAGTTTGATCTATAAAAACATGCGTCGACCACTGCAGTTGCCATGCGGCGATAAGTCCTCAAGTTCAAGGACGAGCCGTAAAAACGCCGCAACAGTGGTAAATAAAGACAATAATGACATCGTCTCAACCTTCTTTTCTTCCGTGCCACAGTTGACATTATTTTATTGCTATGTTTTTCATTCAGCTAACGACTACTTTACCTACATCGAGCCTTTTTATAATCTCTATAAGTCTTCTCACTTCCGATTTTCTGCTCAGATTTCAGTTTATAAATCTCTTCACTGCTAACACTTATCTTACCTAGGTCCTGTCTAGCTGTTGTATTATATATCACGTAAATTGTTCTCAAACTTAGCACAAGTGGACAACTGCACTTAAGCACAACACCCTAAGGAAAAATGATTTACGGCGATGTTCTTCGACCTGTAGTCTGCAATGCGGAAATTTTCAGGTTGTTGGTCATTACTTAACGATTATATCTTTCAGGTACTACACTGTTATTGAGCGAACCAGGTCATGCACGCGACAAAAAGGCGCCGGACATATAGACCATGGCAGCAATAAACCCCAGTAAAATCAAATAAATGTTATTGCAATATAACATGTGTTTACTTTTAAGACATGTGTTTGCCTTTTTCTATAAGCTTCCAGCTGGTCCCCCAGCTTGTTTTCATATTTTCCAGGTCCAAGGATAGAAGAAGGTTGAAGCACGCTAATTTGGATGCCATCCCCTCTCCGTGTGTGTTCTGGGGCTCCATTGTTGGGTAAACAAGAAAAGATCCACTGCCTCCACAACAAGCATGTCGTAGGAGTCGATAAATATGCGGATTACTTCCTAAGTCGGAATGTATTTGCGCAAGGAAACAAAATGCACATATATAAGCCAGTAAAATGGGACGTACACCCAAAACTCAGGCCTTGACACAGAGCCAAAGTCCAAGTGGGTGAATAACGAAGATTTTTCGATGGAGCTTACAGCCGATGAACTAAGAAGAGGGCGGAGGAGGTCACTCCTAAAAGACTGTGTAGCAAATGCTCAAGAATGAAGATAGTAATGAGCAGGGATTTTCTATAGAAAGAAAAATGTGCCATTACTCAGTACATTGTGTCTAGTACATTGCGTCTAGTACATTTGTCACATATCACTCCTGTCGCGTGCCTGATTTAGGATTTCTCCTTAAGAACCAACAGCACTCTGAAATAATTATGTTGAGTCGTTGGCTCGTATTGGTCTAAGGGATGCCCCGTGGCCAATATACGCACAACTTATTTCAGGAGTAGGGCAACTCAAGTTTTGGCACTACAAAATATATAATATTCCTAGGCACACTTGGCTGGACACTCCCACTACTATAAAAAAAATAGCCCCCAGGTTATGATAGTGTACTATCATAACCATGTTAACACATATAACAATTATTACTCACACAAACATCAAAGCTAGACAGTTAGAATTGTGAAATAAGGACACCCAAGTCAGCCATGAAAATGTATGCATGTAATCAGTACAATATATACATCAAATAGTGAATAGGTGAACCAGATCTCAGTGGATGGAGCTTAGGAAACAATGACTCGACCCAGATATTGAAGCAGCCAGATTGCCTTGAGATGTACATGAGTTCATCACTGGAATCACTAGGAACTGTGGGAAGAGAGCATGATGATGATTAAACGTTCACTTAGCCCAGTTCTTAGGTCGATGCTCCCCTCAGTCCATGGTGATTCGACTGTAGTTGACTCAGGTATCTCTGCCTCTAGTTGATCTGGTACCTGTTGATTTCCTCACCATCGAGGACACAGAAACTTCATAGGGACTCAACAAGTCTCTCTCACAGGTCAGGTCACAAAAACTGCCTCAGAGCCCAACCAAGCTCTTGAAGACTGGTTCACTAGATGAATGACACAACGTCTGCAGATGTTCACTCGTCCTGGAGCTCACAAACACGCTTTTGCCATGTTGAGGTAGTAGTATACAGGGCAGGACATGGTTATGCTTGGTGCATAGAATGGTATGGGTTGGTGGTTGTTGGCTGGACTGTGATTCGTCTGCCTGATCTCTACAGAGGTATCATCCTGTCAGGAAAGAACTCAGAATTAGTAATCAGCTTTAATCACACATCAGCTCATCCCACCTCTGCTCCTCTTTTTCATTCCTCAGAGTGTACTCTCAAGACCAGGAGACAGTGTCTCCCTTCTTTTATCTGTCTGTAAACTAGTGCAACAGATAGAAAGCCAGATATATATAGTGGAGATAGATATACACTACCACACATAGATCATCCTCTCTCCACCCTCACATCTGCACTCAGACATACAATGTTTCCAGTTAGTACCCATAGATATTCCGTCTCCACGGGCCATTCATTACACACCCACTGAATCTGTGTCAAACACACCTCGACGCAGAGCGCTAGCCCTGACTGCCGGTTAAAGCTGACCTACATTCCCTGTTCCAGTTAATACTGCACAAACTTCGTTTGACTGGTCAGAGAACAATTACTTGTAGGGTTTAATATCTTTACCAATGGTGTGGGGTTATGTAGAGCGCCAACTAATTAGTCTGTACAGGGGAAGGTCAAGGTTCGGATCCTGATCTCTGGACATCAAGAACGGTCAAACTCTGTGCGATCACACAGCTGATTCTGCCCTTCCTGCAGCAGTGACCAACTTTAAAAAGACATCATGTATGGTACTCGTAAACTATAATTAACTTACCCAAGCTTAGGAAATCTTCCAAGTTAGAACTGGAACTATGAATGCGCCAAATTCTACTAAGACTGGATACACGTCTTGACACTTTGGGATCAGGCGAAAGAATGGCGTTCTCAAATTCAAACCCGTGTCATTAGGAAAGAAGTTCCGAGTATTCATGAGCAAGGAGTAAACTGGTTTCCATGAATTTTCAAATAAAAGACTAGAATTCGCCAACCTACAGTTGCAAGTTTGAAAATGAAGATATATCAAAGCAACTAGAGTGTCTAGGAATCCATATTTTACCAGATAAAGGTATAGATCATTATAAGGGACTATATACCTTTCCGGACGGGTCTAAGTTTGAAATCTTGCTGAGCGCGAGGGATATCAAGTCCCGACTCGCCCACTGTGTATGGTGGCTGCTCATCTCATGACAACATTGCGTCTAGTACATTGCGTCTAGTACATTGTGTCTAGTACATTATGTCTAGTACATTATGTCTAGTACATTGTGTCTAGTACATTGTGTCTAGTACATTGTGTCTAGTGCATTGCGTCTAGTACATTGCGTCTAGTACATTGTGTCTAGTATATTGCGTCTAGTATATTGCGTCTAGTACATTGCGTCTAGTACATTGAGTCTAGTACATTGCGTCTAGTACATTGCGTCTAGTACATTGTGTCTAGTACATTGTGTCTAGTACATTGTGTCTAGTACATTGTGTCTAGCGCATTGTGTATAGTACATTGTGTCTAGTACATTGTGTCTAGTACATTGTGTCTAGTACATTGTGTCTAGTGCATTGTGTCTAGTACATTGTGTCTAGTACATTGTGTCTAGTACATTGTGTCTAGTACATTGTGTCTAGTACATTGTGTCTAGTACATTGTGTCTAGTGCATTGTGTCTAGTGCATTGTGTCTAGTGCATTGTGTCTAGTGCATTGTGTCTAGTACATTGTGTCTAGTACATTGTGTCTAGTGCATTGTGTCTAGTGCATTGTGTATAGTACATTGTGTCTAGTACATTGTGTCTAGTACATGGTGTCTAGTACATGGCTTCTAGTACATGGTGACTAGTATATTGTGTCTAGTACATTGCGTCTAGTACATTACATCTATCTAGTACATTATGTCTAGTACATTATGTCTAGTAGATTGTGTCTAGTACATTCATTGCGGCTATTACATTGTGTCTAGTACATTGTGTCTATACATTGCGTCTAGTACATTGTGTGTGTCTAGTACATTCTGTCTAGTACATTGTGTCTAGTACATGGTGTCTAGTACATGGTGTCTAGTAGATTGTGTCTAGTACATTCATTGCGTCTATTACATTGTGTGTAATACATTGTGTGTGTCTAGTACATTGTGCCTAGTACATTGTGTCTAGTAAAATGTGTCTAGTACATGGTGTCTAGTACATGGTATCTAGTACATTGTGTCTAGTACATTCTGTCTAGTACATGGTATCTAGTACATGGTGTCTAGTACATGGTGTCTAGTACATGGTGTCTAGTACATGGTGTCTAGTACATGGTGTCTAGTACATTGCGTCTAGTACATGGTGTCTAGTACATGGTGTCTAGTACATTGCGTCTAGTACATGGTGTCTAGTACATTGTGTCTAGTACATTGTGTCTAGTACATGGTGTTTAGTACATGGTGTCTAGTACATGGCTTCTAGTACATGGTGACTAGTATATTGTGTCTAGTACATTGCGTCTAGTACATTACATCTGTCTAGTACATTATGTCTAGTACATTATGTCTAGTAGATTGTGTCTAGTACATTCATTGCGGCTATTACATTGTGTCTAGTACATTGTGTCTATACATTGCGTCTAGTACATTGTGTGTGTCCAGTACATTCTGTCTAGTACATTGTGTCTAGTACATGGTGTCTAGTACATGGTGTCTAGTAGTTTGTGTCTAGTACATTCATTGCGTCTATTACATTGTGTGTAATACATTGTGTGTGTCTAGTACATTGTGCCTAGTACATTGTGTCTAGTAAAATGTGTCTAGTACATGGTGTCTAGTACATGGTATCTAGTACATTGTGTCTAGTACATTCTGTCTAGTACATGGCGTCTAGTACATGGTGTCTAGTACATGGTGTCTAGTACATGGTGTCTAGTACATGGTGTCTAGTACATGGTGTCTAGTACATGGTGTCTAGTACATGGTTCTAGTACATTGTGTTTAGTACATTGCTCCTTACTGTCTCCGTATTTAGACTGGAAGAGCCTTTAAGGTACCTGAGACCACCCAAGTGATGACAGTTGACAGAGATAAAACTGATAAACTTTGGTGAACAATAGTCAGCATTTACTGAACATTCTATTTATTTCAAGCCAGCAATCGACAAACCGCTGCATCCAATACTCAACGAATTCCCCAGCTATCTCATTCACTTTGCGCCAAACATCCGCCCACATCTCCTCTCTCTCTCTCTCTTTCCGTTTGCGACCTATTTTATAATACAACTTTTATACGTGTTTTACAAAACCCTCTTTACGTTTTTATTAAACCCTCTTTACGTATTTTAATTAACCTTCTTTACATATTGTAATAAACCCTCTCTACGTATTTAAATAAACCCTCTTTACGTATTTTAATAAACCTTCTTTACGTATTTTAATAAACCCTCTTTACCTATTTTAATAAACCCTCCTTCCATTTGAAAAAAAACCAAAAACTGTTGCAAAAGAATTCGCCTGTCTCTGATAAGCTCTGTAGCCTCTGTCAATTGGTTGTTTATCATCCTCTGAACAAGATGATTGGTTGAAGCATTCAGTATCGTGTTTGTCACCAGCAATCGATTTTCGGTACAATATTTTTTGCCTCCCCCAAACACGAAATTCCCGTGGGAATTCCACAGCTGACTTGACAGTCCATTATTTCAAGGGGTGCAAGTGTGCTGCTGTCTGCTGCTGTTTTTGAGTGTTCATCTAGTGTCTTATGGTGCGACATATTTCGGTCTGTTGATGCGCATTTGGCTGCTTGATGATGCGCAATTGGCCGGTCTGCAATATTAGTTATGTTTTCATAACATGTCAACATGTGAGTGCATAGCGTAGTTGGTATCACATCTGCCTTGTAAATGAAAGATGTCGTGTTCAATACCGACGTGATCCATTGTGATTTTCCTTTTTTTTTTTTTTTTTCAAAAGAAAATGTAAATTGTGTGTGTTTTTGTTGTCACAATGTTTTTTTTTTTAAAAATAAAATGTAAATTGTGTGTTTTAAATGAAATGTAAATTGTGTGTGTGCGTGCGCGCGCGTGTATGTGCGCGCGTGTGTGCGTGCGCACGCGCGTGCGTGCGCGTGTGCGCGTTTTTTTAAAAATAAAATGTAAATTGTGTGTTTTAAATGAAATGTAAATTGTGTGTGCGTGCGCGCGCGCGTGCGTGCGTGTGTGTGTTTTTGTTGTTGTTGTTGTTGTTGTCACAACGTTTTTTGTAAAAATAAAATGTAAATTGTGTGTATGTGTGTTTGTTGTCACAACGGTTTTTTTTCACTACATGTAAAATGTGCACTTTGGCTATGTGAACTCTATGTGCAATCGCAGGAAATGCCAATTGGGGTACTGGGGGGGGGGGGGCCTAAAAAGGGCCAATCATTCTACATGAATACTGCTGTGTTCACGCACGAATTGACAATCACAGAGATTGTACACGTTAGTAGATCTGAACTGAGGTCAAACTGCGGTGGCAGAAGAGACGACGGACTAGTAGTCTCTCGGGGGCCAGAATCTAGCAATGTCTGCTAGTATGGTTTCAAACATGTCGCCACCCGCACGTTGAGCGCGCCTGCGCCACAGAAACTCACACATGTAAGATTCTAATAAATGTCTGTGGGTGCCATTCTGGCGCTTGTTTCTCTCCTTTGCCGACCTCCACAAACGTTCGATGCATTGCGTATGAGCACCTGTGGTGGGGTCGACAAAATTAATGGAGTGATTGTTTCTGCAACTTCTGGTTCTGTGCAGAATGCCATGCTGTTGCAGGAAGGCAATGCTGCTTTCTTTGTCTTGTACAGATGCAACTAGCTGTAGAAAATTCATCGTGACTGCTGCTGGAAACAATGGCAACTGACTGACGCCGGAAAAGAGCGGTAAACATACGTCATCAATGTTGACACTTTTCTTTGACAAAAACATCCAAAATGGAGTCAAAAAAGATCTTAAAATATCCAAATTTGAGTGGAAAACATATAGAAAAAAAATCCAAACGGGAAGAGTCACAAATTACATAGCTATTAATATGACTAAAATGTGTAGCATTAATCTGTACCGAAAAGTAAATGTGGCCAGTGTAACAGCTACCACATCACCCTTAGAGTGCCAGTACTACTGCTGCTACCACTATCACCACCACCGTCACAACAACAACACAAAACGGTCACTACTGTCTGTACAGGTCGTTGTAAGTGTGCCCCCGACATAAAACTCCATCTCTTAACCATGGGCGAACGCAAGGGGAAAAAGGGGTGGGGGGGGGGGGCATTTGCCCTGGATTGATTGAAAAAAAAAAACGAATGCTGTTGCTTGTTCATCTGCAGCAGCAACGCTATCACCAGAACCAGACCCGGACAAACTTGAAAGTGGAGATACTATGTTAACCTAGGACATTGAACTCTGTGTCTACGAAGATTCGATCTTAAGCTCAAGTATCGTTTGCTAACTGATCCATACAAGCCTCACCCGTCATATGATTTTGAAGGCGACATGTCAGGAAGTGGAAAACGTTGTTTCAGGAAATCTTGGCTAACCCAGTATTCTCTATGGTTATCATATTCACCTAGGTTAAAAAGTGCTTTTTGCATTTTCTGTGTTTTATTTCCGCAACCAGTTCAAAAAGGAATTAAAGGTGCCTTCATTACTACTCCTTCTACAAAGATTTTAATGAATGTGCCAGAAACCAGCTCAGCATGGCATCGTGGGTCTTAACAAGATGCTGAACACTTGGCGTCAACCATTAGAGATCCAAAAAAAGGATATTATTTGTCAGATAGATAACTCCGTAAAACGAACTATTGAAGAAAACAGAAAGAAACTATCCTTTTATTTCAACAATCTTATTTTGCGGAACAAATGATTTGGCAATTCGTGGGAAAGATAGCACCAAAGGAAATGTCGAACAACTTTATACGTATCGAATTGAGGGAGGAGACAGTATTTAAAAAAAAAAAAACCATTTTTATACAACTGCTGGAAATGCACGTTACACATCACATCAAACGCAGAATGGTTTGATTAATTTGTCTGAACAAGCTTTGCGAGAAGACATTGTAAAAGCTGCTAACAATGCTGTTGGATTCTTGATCATAGCCGATGGAACAGCAGATATCTTAGGAGCAGAACAGTTATCACTGGGAGTCCGGTTTGTAGAGAAGGCTATGATTCGTGAGGAATTCCATGGATTTTCTCCGCTGAAAGGTATGGACGCCGCCACGATATCTGATTGTATTATTCTACATTGCAAAACATTTGGTCTTCTCCTTAATAATCTGTTGGGTCAAGGTTATGATGGGTGCTCGACAATGGCCGGAAAAGAAAATGGTGTTCAGGCGAAAAATTCGAAGAATTTACCCCAAGGCTGCCTTTGTTCGCGGTGCCTCGCATATACTGAATCTCGTTGAAAATGATCTTAATAATGTTGCATTGATACGAAATACTATTAGTACTATCAAAGCAATTATTACATTTTTTTCGTGAAAGCCCAAAAAGGAGGTCCTCTGTCCCAAATATTCCTATTCTGTGTGAGACAAGATGGACAAGCAAGTATAAAAGTATTCAGATTTTTTCTAGTAAATTTGCCAACTGGAAACATTTTCATTGCATGCAAGTGGAAATACACGACAGGCTGCACATCAGTTACATTGTTCATCAAAGTCCAGCACGTTTTTATTTTGTCTCAATATTATTTCTCAAGACTTGGAACCAGTTACTCAGGCTCTTCTAGCTGTTCAAGTTGATCTTCCAGAAGTCCAACTGCAAGTTCAAAACCTGCTCAGTGTAGTAAAACTTCACCGAGGTGATTCCGATAACTATTTCAGGGATATTTTTGTGAAAACACTACAACTCACACAGAAAGTGGATACTGAGCTGATTATCCCAAGACAGAGTGGAAGACAAAAGTATCGAAGTAATCCGGGAACCATAAGTGTTGAAGAGTACTTCAAACTGTTTACATTCCATACTTAGATTCTCTAATTAACTCAACTGAGAGTCGATTCTGTGAAGCCAACAGTGCACAATTTAACTTAGCGTTGCTACATCCTTCGAAATTGTGCAAACTGAATCGTAAAAAGTTTAACGATATAATGTCTACTATTATTCAGATATACTACATTGATAATTTTGAAACTTCTTCTTCTTCTTCTTCTTCTTCTTCTTCTTCTTCTTCTTCGCGTTCACCAGCTGAACACTCTGGCGTAAAGTTCTGGTTGCTCATCCATTTCTTGACTGCAGCCATGCTCCAGAACATGAGTGTTGCGTGTGCATCAGTTTTACAGATCTGATTCAATTTAATGCAGACTGTAGGTTCCTCGCCTCTCAGGCAGATGCACTCCGACTTCAAAGGAAGTTCCCCAGTTAGTCGACTCTTACGACATGCTTTTGGGGAGGCAGTGGGTATATTCTTGTTTTCCCCACAATAGGGCCCCGGAACCCACACGGGGGAGGGAAAACGCGAGAATGCAGAAGTAGACAAGATTTTATCGACTTGTACCTTTTACAAAGTTTTATCTGAGTGTCAGGTATGTGTTACTATTTTTGCTAACATTACCAGCAACAACATGTACTGTGGAGCGATCGTTCAGCACATTACGTCGTCGTGTAAAACATGGCTTAGATCTGCAATGCGAGATAAACGTCTGTATGGATTGTTTATGTTAAGCAATTCCAGGCCGGCAACGAAACAAATAATGATTTGACCGTTGCTGGCGCTACGTCGTTCGTGGTTTGTGCGATTTATGAAAGTACTTACAACGAGCTTTGGTGATATCCCCGGGAACTGCCAATATTTTTTTATTTAAACGTCAAAAAGACATCTAAATAAAAGGAAAAAAAGGAAAAACATATGAAAAGCATCTAGAAAAGCATCTACCATTTAAACGTCAAAAAGACATCTAAATGGAAGGAAAAACATATGAAAAGAATCTAGAAAAGCATCTACCATTTAAACGTCAAAAAGACATCTAAATGGAAGGAAAAACATATGAAAAGCATCTAGAAAAGCATCTACAATTTAAACGTCAAAAAGACATCTAAATGGAAGGAAAAACATATGAAAAGCATCTAGAAATGCATCTACCATTTAAACGTCAAAAAGACATATAAATGGAAGGAAAAACATATGAAAAGAATCTAGAAAAGCATCTATCAAGGAAAAACATCTAAATGTGGATGTAAAATATCCGAAGTGGCAACACTGAACGTAATAGTAAAGGCGCGCTTTGCAAGAGCGCGCTTTTGCGATGTGAACAACTTGGATGTAGAGAAACCGCGAGAAACCACAACCTGAACACCCTAGAATTTATTGGGAATGTCTCCTGTGACGTCATTGTGACGTCAGGGGTACGCAAAAAATATAGTACCCGTCCCCAGAAAATGATAGAAATAAGGATGAGTTCAATATGATGGGGTGTTTGCAGACTCAGCGCAATTATTCCGTCACCTTTTGTTTCTTTTCTTGTTCTCTTAAATTTGTTGATTTAAATCGTTTTTAAAATTCTATACCGAGATCAAAATTATATGTCATAAATTCTTTTCGCCGGGCAATCAGGGGGAATTTGTAAGTGTCGTAGAGAAGTAATTAGTGGAAATGTGAATCACAAGTCATTTTAAGTGTGCGAAGGACGATAGCGCAGTCCACGGCAGCACAGTGGCTTACCTGTCGTTACGATGATCTTGGGTTCGTCTTCTTTTTCTTCTTCTTCTTCTTTTTCTTCTTCTTCTTCTTCTTCTTCTTCTTCTTCTTCTTCTTCTTCTTTTTCTTCTTCTTCTTTCTTCTTATTCTTCTTCTTAGTATTATTCAACTGTTGCTGTGTTCGCTCTTAAAATGGTGAATGACACGCTGATTTATCGTTTACAGCTAGGCTGTGATATTTGCGCCTCTCGCCCCAAGAATTCTCACTTCAGAAAATCCTTAACTAGCCGTGCGGCATGCTTATTAAAGAGAACAAAGTCTTTTCTTGTTTCCCTAAAATTAGAGCCTGGAACAGATTGCATGTGTGCATTTTTATTTGCCTTGTTTCAGTTGGTCTTCATTTCTTCAAGAATCTTTTTGGTCCCGTTGTTCCAATTTTAGCGTGGTCTTCGCCAGGTTGATGGATTAGATGATGCCGCTCCTCAGGGCTCTGAGCTGCTTTACGATAAAGCGTATGTGGCGAAGGATCAAGTAACCAGTGCAGAAGACCTGAGGGAGCAATCCATATCTGGAGAGATTGTTTCCGCTGGTAATGAGCAGAAGGTCTGCTAGATTCATCCGCAGGGGGACCTGGCTATCTTTGGATCGGGTGATCAACTGTCACCATCGGTATTTTAACTTCTCGTTAGCTAGTGATGAAGGGGGTTAAAGCAAGTGTCAAAATGCCCCCCCCCCCCCCAACTTCTCCCAAAAGCATGCTGTAAAAGTCCTATAATTATAGCTGTTCCTTTTGAAGTCCAAGTGAATTTGCCTGAGGCAAAAAACCAACAGTCTGCATACAAACAAGTCTGATTGGTAAAATGGATGTGTACGCAAAACTCAAGCTGTGGAACAGGACCAAAGACTTAAAAAAAAGACGAAGAAGTAGAACTTTTCGCTAAAGCTTACAACTGGTGAACATTGAGAAGAACGAGAAGATATTCAATATATTCACAAATACTGTAACGGCGGACGATGTATACAATTCGTGTTTAGGGAACCACTTCCTGACGTCAGATATTTACAAGGTGGGGTCCAGACCAGTTCCCTGCCCATCCAAACATTTTCGGAGTGGGGTGGGAGCTCACGGTGCCCAAACGCCCCACCCCACTCGACATTCCGACGCCCCTTGTTGAGAATGTTTCATTCGGGCATTTTAGTTCTTTCATTGTCAACAGTCTGTTTACCCAAGCCAAGTTTTATGGTAGCCCGTATTTTATAGTTATATTTTTCCTATCTTTACTTGCAAAGTGTTAACCTCACCACGCAGTATGTAAAAAAAAAAAATGCGAAGATTTTCAAACGAAAGAAGAAAAACCGATTTTAATAGATTCTCCTTGCTACCGCTCAGAATGTATCATATCTAGATTATGTTTTGTGGTTTTATATTCTCAGCTCTCAGCAGAAATAAATTTTACTCAGTTTTACAATCTCTAATTTAATTGTTGTTGTACTTGCTGTTATTTGTTGACATTTATTAAATTGCCTATCAACGTGTATGTTTGTATGTGCTAATTATCTGTCTACTTTCCCACCTCTGCCCATCCGCATGCCTGTCTGTCTGTCTTGTCTGTCTGTTTTGTCTTGTCTGTCTATCTGTCTGTCTTGTCTGTCTGTCTGTCTACTGACTGTCTGTCTGAATGTCTGTCTGTCCGTTCATCTGTCCTTCCGTGTTTAGTTCACCGATCTACCCCATTATGTAGATACACAAATTCTCTCCGTTATAACGCAAGGGCTTAAACAAAGATCTTGGCATCTGCTCAGATAAAGATAATTGGGCGTGTAGAAACACACTGGCCACTCTTATTTGAATTTAGAATAATTGGCGGTTTTCCGGACACGTGTAAACGTGGAGGCCGGGCGGCGTCAGTGCGATAAGCAATTTGTTTCTTTTTTTTTTGGCAAGTTGCAGTTGCTGGTACAGTTTTGTATGCGGGCTCTTCTTGTTCTTCTTTTTCTTTTCCTTCTTCTTTTTCTTCTTCTTTTTCTTCTTCTTTTTCTTTCCTTCTTCTTCTTTCTCTGTCTGTCTGTCAGTCTGTCCGTTTGTCTGTCTGTCTGTCTTTCTTTCTTTCTTCTTCTCCTTCACTGTCATTGTGTATTTAGCTCTTTCTTTCTTTCTTTCTTTCTTTCTTTCTTTCTTTCTTTTTTTCTTTCTTTCTTTCTTTCTTTCTTTCTTTCTTTCTTTCTTTCTTTCTTTCTTTCTTTCTTTCTTTCTTTCTTTCTTTCTTTCTTTCTTTTTCTTTCTTTCTTTTTTTCTTTTCTCTTCCTTTCTTTCTTTCTTTCTTTCTTTCTTTCTTTCTTTCTTTCTTTCTTTCTTTCTTTCTTTCTTTCTTCGTCCTCTACTTCTTCTTCTTATTCTTTTTTTCTTTTTCTTCTTCTTCTTCTTCTTCTTCTTCTTCTTCTTCTTCTTCTTCTTCTTCTTGATCTTTTTCTTCTTCGCCTTCTTCTTTTATCATCTTCTTCCTCTTCTTCCTCTTCTTCTTCTTCGCCTTCTTCTTCTTCTTCTTCTTCTTCTTCTTCTTCTTCTCCTCCTCCTCCTCCTCCTCCTCTCCCTCCTCGATATGGTGATTTGTAACAGGTGTGAGAATTAATGATAGTGTCGCTGCGGTAACAAATTAGATCAGTCGACTACCTTACGACCATGGGGATAGGCTTTCAGTTGGTTCATCAGACTGTTGTTAGACTGAGCATTTGAACTGGCAGTCGACAGAGGGACAATGGCAGACATTTCGGACACTTCGACATTTAAGGGATAAGATGTTATTTTCCACCAGAGACTCGGACCAGTCTATCGAGGCTCACCCCCCACGATGTCCTGTTGCCTCCAGAGCCGCTCGAAGCTCTTTCGGCAGCTTTGCCCAGTTGTTTAAGTGAGCGTTTGCGCTCGTTTCCTCGCAAGCCCAGCTGCTTTAGTAAATTGTACATGGACTTAAAGATAAGACCTCTTGTGCCTACCTCGAAGATATTTTACTAAGTACAATTCATCTCTCATGAGACCGGCCATAAGCTCACAGTACTTCTCGAGCTTGTACGGCTGATTTTCTTCGATCCGCTACTCGTACGCCACGGGCAGCTCAATCAGGATGAGATGGCTTTTTTTTTGCGCAGAGTGTAGAACTATGTCGGGTCTCTGGCCGATCTTCCAGATTAGCTATTGGTACTTCTAGAAACCAGGCAGGTCGACAGCCAGTAACCAGTCTCTCGAACAGTCAAGTATAAATGGAGCCTATGAGACCTTGTTGATTTTACCTTAACAATCTGCCCAGCATAGAGGAAGCGCATAGGGGGTAACAGGGGTATTGAAATATAATGATGAAATGAATCCGACTGTTCTAGCTCTTCTGTGCTTCTTCATTGCATTCACCGACTGTGAACTCCAGCGGCAAGTCCTAGCTTGTGAGTCCATTTATGGCATTTGCTCTTGTTCCAGAACCTGAGGTTTGCATGAATATTCGTTTTACAGAGCTGGCTCATTTGTTTGTAGAATTGTAGGTCATTGCCTCTTAGTCAGATGCATTCTGACTTCAAAAGAAATGTCGATCCTATCCATCCTGCTCAATCTCTATAATTACAGTTTGTGCTATGGTCCACCATGTGTAATCTAGCACATCTCCACCCTGCTCCATTTCTATAATTACAGTTTGTGCAATGGTCCACCTTGTGTAATCTAGCACAGCTCCACCCTGCTACATCTCTACAATTACAGTTTGTGCTATGATCCACCTTGTGTAATCTAGCACATCTCCACCCTGCTCCATTAATCTAGCACATCTCCACCCTGCTCCATTTCTACAATTACAGTTTGTGCCACGGTCCACCATGTGTAATCTAGCACATCTCCATCCGGCTCCATTTCTATAATTACACTTTGTGCTATGGTCCACCATGTGTAATCTAGCACATCTCCACCCGGCTCCATTTCTATAATTACACTTTGTGCTATGGTCCACCATGTGTAATCTAGCACATCTCCAGCCTGCTCCACCTTTACAATTACAGTCTGTGCTATGTTCTACCGGGATTGATCACCAGTCGGCCACCAGTAGAAGAACACTCCATTAGATAACATAGAAAATTAAGCTAAAGCGTCATTGAATTCAAACTCGGTAGCTCTTTCAAACCCAGAAAATCATTGCTTATGCCTGATTGAAGCAATAATGGGGACAACAAAAGCATAAGTACAATGCATCCACGTGGTACAAATATACACGGAGCATTGAGGTTGACGTGTGTTTTCGGATTGACCTATTTTGCCTGAGTAAACTTCAGATATCAGTCATGCAAGTAAAATTCTACTAAAAATTATAATGAGAAGACTGCATAAGAAAATGGAAGAAGAGATTAATGTAGCTCAGGCTGGATTTAGACAGGGAAGAGGAACAAGAGATCATATATTCAACATGCGTTTAATAATAGAGAAGTGTAGAGAATTTAATGTAAATCTGTTCTTATGTTTTGTGGATTATTCAAAAGCATTCGACTGTGTACAACATCAGAAGCTTTGGGAAATCATGAGGAATATGGGCTTTCCATCACATATAGTGCAGCTCATTAAAATGCTCTATCAAGACCAACAAGCAGCAGGTCAGAATAGATGGAGAGACATCAGACTGGTTTGGCATCAAGCAAGGAGTCCGTCAGGGATGTGTGCTGTCACCGTATTTGTTCAACCTGTACGCCGAAAATATAATGAGAAAAATTAAAGAGATGATATAAACAAGGAACAATATGATGCCCTAAACATCGGTGGTCATGAAATACCAGAAATTCGTTATGCTGATGATACAGTATTACTATCAACATCACAAAATGGTTTAGAAAACTTATTAACCTCACTCCAAAGAAAAATAGTGAAAATCATAACTTATTTCTTAACATAGCAAAAAACAAAGATAATGCATACAAACAAAACTGCCCATGGAGAAGGAAATATATGTTAATGAGGAAAGATTGGAAGTGGTGGAAAATTTCGAATATCTTGGGTCACTGGTTACCAACAATGGTGACACAATGAAAGAAAATTAAACGGCGACTATCAATTGCTCTTCAAAGACTAAAACAACTGAATAAATTATGGAATTGTAACAGATAATATAGAAAACATCTTGACTGGTACACACCAGTATTATCCAGTACATGTGGTGCCTTTTCAAATCTGAAAGAGTTAACTAACAAACGATATTGTCACCTCACTTACAGATCTGTTGTGTTTAGCAGCTGGAGCATACAGGCAACTGGGGCAGCCCAACAATTCAAGCTTCAGGAATGAAAGGGTTAACTGCCGCTGCTGCTGTTTTGCTGCCCTGGTTGAAAAAAAGGTTTCGTTCGCTGGCACGCTCACGTAGGCCCGTGTGTTAAAGACATTAGTGTGAGAATTCTTCATTCGAGTCTGAACCATCTGACATCTAAATCTTTATCTAGCGGCCTGAATCTGGTAGTGCGATATTTAGGCACTATGCTACACAGGAAGGAACATTTTTTGGGAGCAACAAAATTCCACAACTTATAGTTGTAACATTTTTTTTCAGTTCTAGTGTTGTTGCTGGGTTTGTTTCTTTAAGTTTTTTTTAAAGGGGGAGGGGGGGGGGAGAGCGGGAGGGTGGTCAGTTTCAACATATTCCAGTGACACGTGAAGAACAAATAAAGACACGGAAAGAAAGTTAAATGCAAAACAAAAATCTGAGGAAAGCGCTGAACATTAAAAAAAAATACATTCAAAAGAGGCGAAGAAACAAGACAAAGAAGATGGCGTTATATTGGACACATTCTGAGAAGACGAGCAGAGAATCGCCAAGCAGGCATTAACATTTGAGATAAGAGGAGTGAAGAAGTGCGGACGTCCAAAAGAAACAATAAAGCGAACGTTGATGAACGAACGAACGAACGAACTTTATTTTCAAAGGGTTACAAATTAGGCATGCAGGCCTGTCTTACATTCGGCCCTTCCAAACTTCCATCTTTCGCACAGCAGTTGTATTTCATCAATGAAGCATGTTATATTTATGTAATAATATGCATATTATATATATATATAAAGTCAAAAACAAAAGCATGGGTGGTAAAATATGTGCGCACGCTCACGCGCGAACACACACACCCATATACACATGACAGAAGCCAAGGCTGCTCGGCTGAAATCTATCCGTGATAATTGCACAGGATAGAACGGACTTAAGGAACAGAACTATACCTGACATAAAGTGGTACAACAGAACTGTACCTGACATACAGTGGTACAATAGAACTCTACCTGACATACAGTGGTACAATAGAACTCTACCTGACATACAGTGGTACAACAGAACTGTACCTGACATACAGTGGTACAACAGAACTGTACCTGACATACAGTGTTACAACAGAACTATACCTGACATAAAGTGGTACAACAGAACTGTACCTGACATAAAGCGGTAAAACAGAACTGTACCTGACATACAGTGGTACAACAGAACTGTACCTGACATACAGTGGTACAACAGAACTGTACCTGACATACAGTGGTACAACAGAACTATACCTGACATACAGTGGTACAACAGAACCATACCTGACATACAGTGGTACAACAGAACTGTACCTGACATACAGTGGTACAACAGAAATATACCTGACATACAGTGGTACAATAGAACTGTACCTGACATATGGTGGTACAATAGAACTATACCTGACATACATTGGTACAACAGAACCCTACCTGTCATACAGTGGTACAACAGAACCATACCTATCGTACAGTGGTACAACAGAACCCTACCTGTCATACAGTGGAACAACATAACCCTACCTGACATACAGTGGTACAACAGAACCCTACCTGACATAAAGTGGTACAATCGAACCCTATCTGACATACAGTGGTACAACAGAACCCTGCCTGACATACAGTGGCACAACAGAACCTTACCTGAAATACAGTGGTACAACAGAACTCTACCTGACATACAGTGGTACAACAGAACCCTACCTGACAAACAGTGGTACAACAGAACTGTACCTGACATACAGTGGTACAACAGAACCCTACCTGACATACAGTGGTACAACAGAACCCTACCTGAAATACAGTGGTACAACAGAACCCTACCTGACATACAGTGGTACAATAGAACCATACCTGAAATACGGTGGTAAAACAGAACCCTACCTGACATATAGTGGTACAACAGAACCCTACCTGACATACAGTGGTACAACAGAACCCTACCTGACATACTGTGGTACAACAGAACTATACCTGACATACAGAGGTACAACAGAACCCTACCTGACATACAGTGGTACAACAGAACCCTACCTGACATACAGTGGTACAACAGAACCCTACATGACATAGTGGTACAACAGAACCCTACCTGACATACAGTGGTACAACAGAACTCTACCTGACATAGAGAGGTACAACAGAACTCTACCTGACATACAGTGGTACAACAGAACTCTACCTGACATACAGTGGTACAACAGAACCCTACCTGACATACAGTGGTACAACAGAACCCTACCTGACATACAGTGGAACAACAGAACTCTATCTGAAATACAGTGGTACAACAGAACCCTACATGACATAGTGGTACAACAGAACTCTACCTGACATACAGTGGTACAACAGAACCCTACATGACATACATTAGCACAACAGACCCCTACATGACATAGTGGTACAACAGAACTCTACCTGACATACATTGGTACAACAGAACCATACATGACATACAGTGGTACAACAGAACTATACCTGACATAAAGTGGTACAACAGAACTATACCTGACATAAAGTGGTACAACAGAGCCCTACCTGACATACTGTGGTACAACAGAAGCCTACCTGACATACAGTGGTACAACTAAACCCTACCTGACATACAGTGGTACAATAGAACCATACCTGAAATACGGTGGTAAAACAGAACCCTACCTGACATATAGTGGTACAATAGAACCCTACCTGACATACAGTGGTACAACAGAACCCTACCTGACATACTGTGGTATAACAGAACTATACCTGACATACAGAGGTACAACAGAACCCTACCTGACATACAGTGGTACAACAGAACCCTACCTGACATACAGTGGTACAACAGAACCCTACATGACATAGTGGTACAACAGAACCCTACCTGACATACAGTGGTACAACAGAACTCTACCTGACATAGAGAGGTACAACAGAACTCTACCTGGAACAACAGAACCATACATTACATACATGACTATACTGATATAAAGTGGTACAACAGAGATACCTGACATAAGTGGTACAACAGAGCCCCTACCTACAAACTGTGTGCGTACAACAACCCTACCTGACATACAGTGGTACAACAGAACCCTACCTGAATACAGTGGTACAACAGAACCCTACCTGAAATACAGTGGTACAAACAGAACCCTACATGACATAGTGGTACATACTATACATGACATACAGTGGTACAACAGAACTATACCTGACATAAAGTGGTACAACAGAGCCCTACCTGACGTACTGTGGTACAACAGAACCCTATCTGACATACAGTGGTACAACAGAACCCTACCTGAAATACAGTGGTACAACAGAACCCTACCTGAAATACAGTGGTACAACAGAACCCTACCTGAAATACAGTGGTACAACAGAACCCTACCTGAAATACAGTGGTACAACAGAACCCTACATGACATAGTGGTACAACAGAACTCTACCTGACATACATTGGTACAACAGAACCATACATGACATACAGTGGTACAACAGAACTATACCTGACATAAAGTGGTACAACAGAGCCCTACCTGACGTACTGTGGTACAACAGAGCCCTACCTGACATACAGTGGTACAACAGAACCCTACCTGAAATACAGTAGTACAACAGAACCCTACCTGAAATACAGTGGTACAACAGAACCCTACCTGAAATATAGTGGTACAACAGAACCCTACATGACATAGTGGTACAACAGAACCCTACCTGAAATACAGTGGTACAACAGAACCCTACCTGAAATACAGTGGTACAACAGAACCCTACATGACATAGTGGTACAACAGAACTCTACATGAGATACAGTGGTACAACAGCACCCTACCTGACATAAAGTGGTACAACAGAACCCTACCTGACATAAAGTGGTACAACGGAACCCTACCTGATATACAGTGGTACAACAGAACAAATATGATTATGATGATTGATTGTCTGTAGCCTAGTTTTTTTCTGTCTGCCTGTCTGTCTGTCTAATCTACATTCGGCTATTTGTTTCTTTATATACTACATACGTCTAGTTGTCTCTGTCTATACTACATATGTCTAGTTGTCTCTGTCTATACTTCAATCGTCTAATCTCTATCTTTTATTCTCATTACTGACCATGGATGTGTTAGCGTATGTTACGTGTGTATGTGTGTTGTCGGTAGTGATGTGTGCCGTGTAAACATTACTATTAAAACTAATGACACATCATGACAACAACAACAACAACACAGCAGAACACAGTGGCTACACAACAATAAACGCACATACGACATTTGATGACTTCAGCCTAAGAACGGGCGGGCAGGCGGTCAATAGCACACCCAACCGGGACAAGCGCTCACAGCAAACACAATTATCTTCCTTTTAACGTTGGTGGTTGTCTGGCGCGTCCCGCCAGGGCTGCCGAAATTTATCTGCGAATAGTTATCAAAACAAACTAAAGGTACCTAATTTTTATTTTATTTTTTAAACACGTTTTAACGTCTCTTAACAAACACACAAAGACACACACGGCTCTCCTTGCAATAACGGTCGCTAGTTGCACTGCGACGGCCGCTTCGTCAGAGTTCAGTCCCCTGGCTGCAGTGCAATTACGGAGTGGAAAAGAGGGAACGAAACAAATGACATAATTAGGGTTAGGGGTAGGGTTTAGGTTAGGGTTAGGGTAAGGGTAACACATGTAACTTTAAGTTTTGCGTCGCAAGAACGCGGTCGCTTATGTGCGTCGCAAGAACGCGGTCGCTTATGTGCGTCGCAAGAACGCGGTCGCTTATGTGCGTCGCAAGAACGCGGTCGGTTATGTGCGTCGCAAGAACGCGGTCGCTTATGTACGTCGCAAGAACGCGGTCGCTTATGTGCGTCGCAAGAACGCGGTCGCTTATGTGCGTCGCAAGAACGCGGTTGCTTATGTGCGTCGCAAGAACGCGGTCGCTTATGTGCGTCGCAAGAACGCGGTCGCTTATGTGCGTCGCAAGAACGCGGTCGCTTATGTGCGTCGCAGCGCGTGGTCTAAAAGCCATGTTAAACTCACATTGTTTTGTGATTCGTGCCTCGTCCACTCCGTAATTGTACTGCAGCCAGGGGACTGAACTCCGACTAAGCGGCCGTTGCCGTCCAAGTAGCGACTGCTATTGCAAGGAGAACCTATGTATATATATATATATATATATATATATATATATATATATATATATATATATATATATAAAATCAATCAGGCAGTTCTTTACAGAACGTCGCTCTCTTCCCAGCACGTCTGAAAGTATCTCTTTCCCTAGCCAGCTTTCCAGCCCTATGTACTTTAAATGCCAATGCTTCGTCAATGTCATGTTTCCATCTTTGCGGTGGTTGACCTCTGCCTCGCCTTCCACAAACTGCACCTTCCATTACCGTCTTCTCCAAACCACCATGATGCTCGGTGTGGCCAAAATACTTCAACTATCAGGACAGGATGCTGTTTATGAGCCATATATCTCTGTATAGATATATATATAAAGCTAGGTGCGTCTGATGAAAACTCTAGAAATTTTGAAGGCGACGAGATGGGGTCGTATTTGTGTGTGTGTGTGTGTTTGACTGCGTGTGTGTCTATGTTTCTGTATGTATGTGTCTGCATGTTTGTCTGCGTATGTGTGGTGTGTGTCAGTGTGTGAGCACGAATGTAAATATGTGTTCTGTGTGTTTCCCTGTGTGTGTTTATATGAAAGTGTCTGTGTGTGTGTGTCTGTATTTTTGTCTGAGTGTTTGTGTCTCTGTGGGAGTGTCCGTGTGTGCATGTGTGTGTCTCCATGCATGACTGTATTTATGACTGTATGTGTGTATGCCTGTATTACGTATGTATGTATTAATGTATGTATGTATGCCTGTATGTTTGTATCTATGTATGTATGTTTGTGTGTACGTATGCCTGTGTGTATGCATGTTTGTATGTATGTGTGTAATGTATGCATGCATGTTTGTGTGTGTAAGTGATTGGGTGAGCGTGTGTATGTGGGTGTATGTATGCACGCGCGGGTTTTTGCATGCACTTTACAACTCATGCTTTTGTGTTCTTCTATAATATTCATAATATTCATAACATCATAGGATCATAACATGCTTTATTAGTAAAATACAACTGCTGTGTGAAAGATGGTTGACTGGAAGGGCCGAATGTAAGACGGGCCTGCGTGCCCAATTTGTGACCCTTTGAAAATAAAGTTCATTTATTCATTCATTCTATCTATCTATCTATCTATCTATCTATCTATCTATCTATCTATCTATCTATCTATCTATCTATCTATCTATCTATCTATCTATCTATCTATCTATCTATCTATCTATCTATCTACCGAGACATAGGGACCACGAAACATTAACAGTTGCCATATATGTAAGAATGTATACTATACGGATTTGCTTGACAATCGACCCACCCTATATGCGTGATCACCCAGCCAGATTTCTGGGGCAACTAATTCATTACAGAAATAACCACCACGTGTTCGGCGGCCATTGTTTATTTGTGTCTGGTCTGTGGCCAGGCACGACGTGCATGCGTGTTTACATATGTGTGCACGTGCATGTGCGTCATCGGAGAATACGCGGAGGGCACACGATAACACTGGGGTTATGTAATTCCAGATGGGGATTATATTCAGTTAAGGCCACGTCATTAAACCCCTGTGGACTCTCCACGGACACAGGTGTACCAGACATGACCGTTAGTCTCTCTTTTGTTACGCATAGCCGCGTGGGAAATACTGGTCAGTTTTTGTTGTTGTTGTTGTTGTTGTTGTTGTTGCTTGCACGCTTTTTTCAGTCTTATTCTTGGCTGCTGCTGCTCTCTCTCTCTCTCTCTCTCTCTCTCTCTCTCCCTCTCTCCCCCCTCTCTCTCTCTCTCTCTCTCTCTCTCTCTCTCTCTCTCTTTCTCTCTCTCTCTCTCTGCTCTTACCCTTACTCAGTTTCTGTATCTCGCTCCTACCTATTCTCGCTGGTTTTCTCTTCCTCTAAATCTTCTCTATCGCACTTCCTGTCTCCCTTTCTCTCCTTTTGAATCGTTCATATTTCTATGGCCTTTTCTATCTTGGTCTCCCCTCTCTCTCTCATCCATCCATCCGTCCGTCCGTCCGTCCGTCCGTCCGTCCGTCTATCTATCTATCTATCTATCTATCTATCTATCTATCTATCTATCTATCTATCTATCTATCTATCTATCTATCTATCTATCTATCTATCTATCTATCTATCTATCTATCTATCTATCTATCTATCTATCTATCTATCTATCTATCTATCTATCTATCTATCTATCTGTCTGTCTGTCTGTCTGTCTGTCTGTCTGTCTGTCTGTCTGTCTGTCTGTCTGTCTGTCTGTCTGTCTGTCTGTCTGTCTGTCTGTCTGTCTATCTGTCTGTCTGTCTGTCTAGCTCTTTTTCTCCCGCTTACACGTTAATATCGCTAGCCCGCTCTCCCGTTGGCTCTTGTGTTCTCACGTTGTTTTCACATTGTGTCTGTTATGCTCTATTATTACTTTCAAAGTCTCTCAACCCCCCCCCCTCTCCCCCGCCCCCCTCCCACTTTTTCTCCCAACCCCTAACTACTTTCTTAAATATTTTTATACCATTCTTTCGTTATCTTTCTCTCTGTCTTTCACGATTTCCTTTGGCCCTTAATCTTTCGCAATCTTTCTGTCTCTATCAATCTGGTTCGTGTTCGCTATCTCTTTCACACACACACACACACACACACACGCCCACACACACAGACACACACACGCACACCCACACATACACATATATACACACATACGCACGCATGCCCAGCACACCTCCTTACGATCAGTTACAGTTACATGTCATCCGTTTCTAGGCTAATGTAACAATACAATATCTTATTCTCCGTTTCAAGAACAATAGTCAGGTAGGGTAGGAGGCTCCACTACCAGTGCTTCTCCACATTTCTACGATGTTCACAATAATGGAAACTATGGGAGTAGGTTATAGACACAGCGTCCATCCGTGACTCCAATAAACAGGACAAAAACGTAGTTCTGGAGCTCTACAAATAACTGGAAACTGCGGGTAATAGACTCCCCTCTGATCCTGGCTAGTAGATAAAACATGTTGCTTCATCCGATAAGATTCAACAGGACTAGAAAAACCGTCTTTTTAGTTCTTTTGTTTTCGTTGTGGGTTCGGTTCATGACGGTGGCAGGCATTTTTTTTTAGGGGCATTTGCTTCCAGGTCGACCCAGCCTTAAATGGGTACCAGGTGCAGTCCTGGGAAGCAAAAGCGGCCGGTATGATTTAGACCACATCACTCGCCGAGTACCCATTGGGCTAAAAAAAAATATGTTTAGTATGCACAAAACAACTTCTGATGTGGAAGAAGGGTATTTTACCTTTTCTTTTTTTTTTTTTTTTGGATAATTTTCTACGTCAACAAAACTTTTGCTCAGTCAACATCTGCGCATTTTCAGCTATACGTTGCAGGAAGACGATGTTTTTCAATATCGTTAATGTTATTATGAACGTATAGTCTTCAGACAAAAACGTCATGCTCGTATTACTGTTAGCCTCACACGCTTCCATGATCGTCAGAATAAATCCCTCCTGACGGCAACGATATCACGACCAAGCGGTCACAGATGTTGTTACAGTGTCGGGTGATGGTATCTGGTTAAATCCATAACCTAATAAATAAGAAGTGAGTGTTGCTGGGTCTCAGGAGGTTCTGGTTGTGTGGGTATTGTGCATTCCTTTCACATGTGTTTCGATGTAATGTTATGTTATCACGGTCGTTCCCATGCGTGCTCAGTCCTCAGATTCAGCAGTCACCCTAAGGTTCCTCTACTGAGTATTCCTATAATAAAATAAGTAAAGGATACTCTTCCACGCTTTCTGGCGTATTGGGCGTATAGGGCTAGACCTTAGTTTACAGACCAATCGGCACTTTGTGGGCGGTATGCTTAACATCACATCTGCCGCCTTTACTTCCCAAGTCAGAAACAACATAGAGGGACTTTAGCAGGTTTTCGAATTCGAGATACTTGGACAGATGGGTAAGCGTCTAGGCGATGTCCTACCACCCCCCCCCCTTTCCTTTTCCTCACCTCTTCCTTATATCTCCTTCAATTCCTCACCTTACCCTCACCTCCTCATCACATCCTCTTCACCTCCTTCTGACCATCCCCTCCCCTCTTCCTCACCTCCTCGTCACATCTCCTCACCTCTTCCTGGCAACTTCTTCATCTCCTCTTCACCTTCCCCTCACCCCGTCTTCACCTCCGCCTCACATCCCCTCACCTCTTCTTCACCACTTCCTTACCTCCTCACCCCTTCTTAACCCACCCTAACCACCTCCTCATTTCATCCTAAAACATCCCCCCTCCCCCAACCAATATCTAGTTGTCTCAGTTGCAGTTCGCTTGATGCGCGGCAGCTGTCTAAAAACACAACAACCTGGCCGTTTTCTACAGAGAAAAAAAATTACATCTTTTTTTCTGTCATCACTTTTTAAAATTACAATTTTGATTTTGTTGTGTACATGTGGGATTTTACTTGGCAATTTCGCGTTGAGTATTTTGCCATTGCATTTTTCAACAATTGGCGCTGAATACTACTGTCAAAATCAGCACAAAGCGGTCTGCTGTCAGCTCGCCGCAATTAGAATCAAAGTTAGTATTTTGAAATTATGGAGCACGTTCGCAACATCCAAGCCACGGACATCCTTGTTATTGCAGCCGAATATTTACGTAACCTACTAAAGCCAAGTGTAAATGTGTGTACCTGGCGACATACAAGATGACGAAGCATGCCTTGTTTCTGCGTCCCGGGCAAAGGTTAATGGTGTCCCACCTGTAGAGGTCATTTTACTGGAACATACTGGCGCCCTGAGAACTGGTTTGTAGATCCGTCATCGAAGAACTGTGAATTATTAGCCAGTCTTTGCGGCCAGTGCATTTCGAAGCTACGTTAAATGGGTACAGGGTAAAGTCATGGGAAGTGAAGGTGGCCGGCGAGATGTTAACCACATCGTCCAACAAAAACTGATTAGTCTAGATTCTAGGAAATATAGGTCTAGCCCTGTGTGCCCAGTTCACCTGAAGGTGTGTTAAATGGTCTTTTACTTCACGTTTCACTTGAGTTATTGAAAGATGCATTCGAGAGACTATCGATAGATCAACCTGTAGAAGCTTCTCTGTGTTGTCTCTATCCTGGGATGTTAGTAAATTGCAGTAGGAACTGGAAAAAAAAAGGGGGGGGGGGTAAAGGGAGGGGGATATATAGTCTATAGGTTGTAACACTTAATATTATTATTATTCTATTATTATTATTATTATTATTATTATTATTATTATTATTATTATTATTATTATTATTATTATTATTATTACGTGCCGAATGGCACATACATATAAAATATATTTGAAAAAAATATGTTTAGTACCGTACATACAATATCCGCGTGTGGGTTCCTGGGCCCTATTATATGAAAAGCAAGAATAGATCCAATGTCTACCCAAAGCATATCGAAAGAGTCAATAAATTGGGAGCTTCCTTCGAAGTCGAAGTGCATCTGCCTGAGAGGCAAGGAACCAACAGTCGGCATACAAATGAGTCAGATCTGTCAAAAGCAACACTCAGATTCTGAAACAGGACTGCAGTCCCGAAGTGGACGAACAACCAGAACTTTCCGCCAGAGTTTACAGCTGGTGAACACGAAGAAGAAGAAGTACTGTATATACAATATAGTTATTATCCTTTACAGCGGACATGTCAGACTGAAGGATCCCCGAGGGCCATAAAGGGCAAACGTCTGTCATCACGAAAGCCAAGCACAGCTAATTGAAGTCATTTAATACAAATTATTGAAAAATATTTTAATGATGGGCCCAAGGTGCGCTTTCAAAGGGTGGCATGTTTGATATGCTTGCTTTGCAGGGCGTTGCAGTGCCAACCCCAGCAATAGTTTGCCTTTGCTTTCTAAACAGCCAGCTCTCGATGTTATGGTCGAAATCAAAACAAGTGCTCTGCTGTCAAATCATCCACTCTTGGCAGTTAGAATTACGAAGCGGGTTCGCAACGCCTAAGCCAAAGATGTTGACTCAAGAATGAACAAACAATATGCATTTTATTTGTTGAGATCCAGAAACTATGAGTTTTAAACCCTTTGGCACGGTACTTTGAATATCGCAACTCTTCGGCCTTGATTTCATGATAGATACCGTAAATCTGCAAGATGTGTAGCTGCATACCGCCGAGCGTGAACACGGACCACAAGGAGTCTGTCACCCGCTGGTTTCACCAACTTAGCTAGTGCGCTGGACATCAGTATGTGTAAACTAATACTCGGAAAACAGAGTCTATGTATGCTTAGGGAGCCATTTATTCCTTTTCCAGACTTTTAGATCAAAGAAGGCGGGAGGTTTCGCTGCTAAAAAACAATAATGTCTTCCGATTCTCCAGTTAAGAACAATGGGAAAGGAAAGATCTAAATGCCTCTGCTTGCAGGTGCTTCCCTGACTTGTAGCACTTCTCATAGACAACACTGGAAAGATCTGTGGACAGAGAGACAAAGAAAGATGTCGCAAGACAAATTATAGACAGGCTTTTATCATGGCAAAAGGGGTGTCAGCACACGAACTGACTGATACACGCAGTTGCGGATGGCAGAATGTGAAAAAGTATAGACAAATAACTAAAAAAAATATTTTTATAGATTGGTAGTTGTTGTTGTTGTTGCTTTTTTTTTTGGGGGGGGGGGGGGGGGGGGGGGGGGGGGGGGGGGGGGGGGGGGGGGGGGGGGGGGGGGGGGGGGGGGGGGGGGGGGGGGGGGGGGGGGGGGGGGGGGGGGGGGGGGGGGGGGGGGGGGGGGGGGGGGGGGGGGGGGGGGGGGGGGTGGGGGCTATTTTGCCTACAAAAGTTGAGATTTGGATGTGGGCTCTCAAGTGGCCTTGACTCCAAAGTTCCGGCATCAAGGCCTTCATTTGCATTCGATTTAAAACTACCGGGTTGTTTTCCAAGAAAATAAATGTGCCAGCGTTTACAGTGTCTTTGAATCAAGCCTTGTCCAAACCATTACGATACAGTTTAGTTTACAGTGTCTTTAAATCAAGCCTTGTCCAAACCATTACTATACAGTTTAGTTTACAGTGTCTTTAAATCAAGCCTTGTCCAAACCATTACTATACAGTTTAGTTTACAGTGTCTTTAAATCAAGCCTTGTCCAAACCATTACTATACAGTTTAGTTTACAGTGTCTTTGAATCAAGCCTTGTCCAAACCATTACTATACAGTTTAGTTTACAGTGTCTTTGAATCAAGCCTTGTCCAAACCATTACTATACAGTTTAGTTTACAGTGTCTTTGAATCAAGCCTTGTCCAAACCATTACTATACAGTTTAGTTTACAGTGTCTTTGAATCAAGCCTTGTCCAAACCATTACTATACAGTTTAGTTTGTGAGAAACGATACTGCCAGTGAGATGATTCTCTTCTCTATTCAGATCCTGAAAACTTGCAGCTTATCTCATCTTCTTGGTTCATTTCACCGTAACACTCTTGCTGTGACGTTTTTGTTTAGAACCCCAGATTTTAATTCTGACTTTTTCTGCCTTTGGCCTTAAAAGGATGGTTGCTAAAGTGGGTTGTGGTTTACATTAAGGCTACGATATCTGCTTCTTTCGGCCCAGAATCTCCCATTTCAGAAAAGTTCTTTATATGTGTGTGTATGTGTCACGAGACGATCTCAGTGATTCCAGAAGTTAGTACTTGTAATAAGTTCTTCTGGTTCTAAAGAGACAGAACTATATTTACT
>CAJHNH020003888.1:0-54366 GCA_905116865.2 Candidula unifasciata
GGTACCAGAGGAGTTAGCGCTACATGTTGTCGCCACGGACGCGTTAGTGTAATTAAGCACCCAAAAAACTCCTTCCCGAACCAGTGAGGATCCTATAGTAAGATCCGTTCTATATCAAAAATGCTGAAATTAAAAAAAACCCACCGTCATCTCTCCGCTCCGAAGGGACGACTGTTAAATGAATGGATCCTTGTCCATCAAATGGTAAAACGAGTCAGTCTTAGTTAACAGCTTATGTCATCAACGAATAGGTTTATGATCAAGTGAAGCGTCGCGAGGAGGATAAATGGGACTTTCTCTGAAATCGGTGTCTTTGGCGAAAGGTGCAGATATCGCAGCCTAGCTGTAAACCACAACACAACATGCCAACAGCCCTCTTGAGGGGAGAAAAAAACAATTAAGCACCTAGTGGATAATCGAACAACGGTCAAACCAGGTGAAGGGGCAGAATGCGTACAAACTACTACCTAAAAACTGAAGAGTTTGGGTACGATTTATCGCAAGCCTAGCTGTAAACCACAACACAACGTTCAACCAGAGAGGGCATTTGATCGCCATTCACCCGCGTCGTTAACACGCAAAAATATGCAACTACTACGCTACCGAGGACTCAAAGGCCCATCTGCCCAATATATCTCACTCTCTGAATGATTGAAACCTTATTATGTGGCGACATTGTTAAAATAGAAATAGTTACGAAAGAAATGAGAACGTTAAAATAATATTTTACGCTCTCTCAGTTAACAGTGTCTGGTATCCATCAAACCAAACCCCCCCCCCCCCCCCTTTCCCCGCCCCCTTTTCTGTGACAATCATATCATCCTCTACGAAAGTATGGGAAAGTCAGTGCCTGGACGAAATATTGCTGTTAAATTGAGTTTTGCATCCGTTGTCCACCCAGACAAAATGGCAGCATCATCTGTACTGGAGAAGTAAATGTGGCCAGTTGTAACAGCTCCACATCACCCATCGAGTACCACTCTACTACTGCTACCACTACCACCACCACGCCACAACAAACACTAAACGGTCACTACTTTCTGTACAGGTCGTTGTAGCCAGAGGAGTTGGCGCCGCATGCTGTCGCCACGGACTATTTAGTTAAAGTGTGTCCCCGACATAAAACTCCATCACCTAGCCAGTGGTGGAACTCACAGTAGTATTCTGTGATTTAAAAAAAAAGTACACTATACTCACAAATAGAGGAAATAAAAACTCACACTCGTCATATCTAGCTCTCCGAAGGGACGATGTTTAACCACGGCCTTCTCTATTTATTATATTAGAGAAGGCAGTGGTTTAACTAACCTTGGCATCCGTTTCGACCCAAACCAAACTGGACCGTAAGCTGTCTTAGTTAACAGTTTTTGTCATCAACGAATAGTTTTTGATAGAGTGAAGCGTCGGGGGGAGGCTAATTTGGACTGTACTGGATTTGGATGTCTTTGAGCGTAAGGGCGAACGAGCTATTATTATTACCCGTGACATGAACAGTGAGCATCACGTCACCGCTATCGCAGGCTAGCTGTAAACCCCTAATTCGAAAGAAAAAAAAGGAAGATATTGCAGCCTAGCTATAAACCACAACAAAACGTGCCACCCAGTTACCCCCCCCCCCCCCCCCACACCCCACAAAAAAAAAAAATTATATCACCCAGCAGGGAATCGAACCCCTATTACCCGAGTAAAAAACAAATTGCTTACAATTAACTACTCTACTGAATACTCAGTCAATTGGTAGAAATGAAAGTATATATTAATGAGGTGAAGTTTGGTATTACGCAGTTAAGATGGCCAATCGATTGAAAACAAATCAGAGCGGGCAACGAAACAAATAATGATTTGACCGTTGCTGGAGCAACGTCCTTCGTGGTTTGTGCGATTTTATAACAAAAAAATCACTCTTTGCGTCAGAGGCAACGTTTTGTGAAAATTTGAAAGCAATGGATTCAGTAGTTTCCGAGTTTAGGAAAAACAACACCCGAAAATTAACATTTTTATTTTATATTAATACAAATCTTAATTTTCCGGTGATGTAAGCTAAAAACTCGGAAACTACTGAAATGATTGCTTTCAAATTTGCACACAACGTTGCCTTTGACTCCAAGCGTGATTTTTTTGTCAGAAAATCGCACAAATCACGAACGACGTAGCTCCAGCAACGGTCAAATCATTATTTGTTTCGTTGCCAGCCCGGATTTGTTATGTGATCGGCCATATTTGACTGCTGAGCTCTTATTGAACTTTGCATTATTATATAATTTCATTTCTACTATTTGCTTGAGTGTTTGGTAGCGTAGTTAAATTTTTTTAGCCCTTAACTGGGCGGCTGGCACGTTGTGTTGTGGTTTATGACTAGGCTGCGATATCTACGCCTTTTTCGGTTTTGGGGTTTACAGCTAGCCTGCGACAGCGGTGACGTGATGCTTAATGGTCATGTCACGGGTAATCTTCCTTCGCCCTCGAGAGGGCCGATGGCACGTTGTGTTGTGGTTTACAGCTAGGCTGCGATATCTGACCTTAACTCTTCAGTAGTCAGTAGTCAAGTTGTAAGTATGTCATTCTTCACTCGGGTGACCGGTGTTCGATTCCCCGCTGGGTGATAATAGTTCTTTTTTCCCTAAAAGGGTGGTTGTCACGTTGTGTTGTGGTTTACAGCTAGGCTGCGATTTCTGCGCCTTTCGCCCAGACATCCGATTTCAGTTAAGTCCTAATTAGCCTCCCGCGACGCTTCTCGGTCAAAAACTATTTGGCGATGACATAAACTGTTAACTAAGACGGCTTACAGACTAGTTTAGTTTGGGTGGACACGGATGCCAAGGTCAGTTAAAAATCGGGCCCTCGGAGAGGGAGAGATGACGGGTGCGGGGTATTTTTCTCCCCTGTTCGTGAGTATAGTGTACTTTTCACTGTGGGTTCCATCATTGGTTACGTGATGGGTTTTTTTTTCCTATGTCCACGGCAAAATCAAACTAAATAATCCGTGGCGACAGCATGCGGCGCTAACTCCTCTTTTCTACACTAACACGGACCTAACACAGACTGTAGCGACATTTTTTTGTTGTTGTTGTGATGGTGGTGGTGGTTGTGGTTTGCAGTAGTACTGGTACTTGGGTGGGTGATGTGGTAGCGGTTACACTGGCTAAATTTACTTCTCTGTACAAGTTAATGCTACCTATTTAAGTCTGGGTGTACACGGATGTAAAGCTCAATTTAGTTACAATATTTCGTTACACGGTGACTTTCCCATCCTTCGGAGAAGATGATATGATTGGGGGAGGGGTGCGAAAAAGGGGGGGGGGGTATGCCAGACACAGTTAGCTGAGAGAGCTTAAATTATTATTTTAATGTTTTAATTTCTTAACTATTTCTATTATTATAATTTTTCCAGGTGATGATTTTTCAATCCTACTGAGAGGGAGATATGATTGGTGGAAAGGGGAGTGGGGGGGGGGGGGGGGTTATGCTAGACACATTTAGATTAGAGAGCTTAAAATATTATTATAAAGCTCTCATTTCTTAACTATTTCTATTTTAATAATTTCGCCATGGTTAGTTAGTTAGTTAGTTAGTTAGTTAGTTAGTTGGGTTATCGTCATTGCACTCCGGACATGTCCATAGGTGCTCAGATCCTCCCCTCAGTATGAACCCCAACGTCCGATGGCTAATAGTACCAGTTCTATGTTGATTAACAAGTCTTCTGACGTGTCCGGTGTGCGTCTCGTTTTTTGCTGTGCCGATCTTAATTCCCAAGTCTGCCATTCTGGCGAGTGATGTGGATTCACTGCCACCAAAGTCCTCTATCCTTCCCATTTCTCTGAGGGCATTGATAATATCAGCATGATCCATAGGCCGACCGTCGGTAGTGATAGCAGATCCAGCCAACCTGTCAGCTCTTTCATTTCCATCGACGCCTGCGTGTCCGGAACAAAAATAAAGGTGACTCCACGCACAGTGGACTTCTGTAATGATTCAAGCCATTGTCTTCGCACTGAACCTGCCTGAACCCTCCGGATCATACTCATTGAATCACTGAGTATACATATGCGGGTGTATTTTTGTGTTTCAAGCCAGGCAAACGCTTGGTTCACTGCCATCACCTCCATCGTCATGCTGCTGGTTGTCATGGAGAAGGCACCGTTGGCTTCTTTGACTGTTCTGCCCGCTGAGCGTGCTGTAAATGCCCATGCGCTTCTTCTTTGGCGTATAACGGATCCGTCTGTATAGATTAGTGCATCTGCTTCGTCTGAATTTTCACCGATGAGAGCGTTGACCTCTGCATTAACAGCAACAGGATTCTCTTCTCTACATCGCCTGTTGAGTGTGACAATACAGGAAAATGTACAAATAAACGCCTGAGGCACAGGTATCCATTCTGCCATGGATGATTTCTCAATCCTTCGGAGAGGGAGATATGACTGGGTCGAGGGAAGAGATATGACAGACACTGTTAGCTTAGAGCTATTTTTTTTCCTCTCCATGTCACCATTCTGGGCCACAGTAACGCGTGGCTGGGTACAGCTAGTAATATAGATAGATAAGATGTATAATGCCTACCTACTGGAAGGAACATAAATTTTGCCATAATTTTGATGTTAAAAGTCTTTGTAATTTAATCAGTGAAACTGTTCAAATTGCATAAAGCGTACCTTAAGGTTGAACCAATCAATTTAGTTCCTTTGCATCTAGGCATCAATAGTTTTTACTAAGCACATGCTCTTTTCCATGAATTATAAAAATGCGCGGGAATTTTTTTTTTTTTAACCCTACCAGACCTCAGGCCCTGAACCTAACTGCCTCCTATATAAATGAGCTCCTGGGCATTAACGCTAAAAACCAACATGATATACACAAATATTAGTTACGTGCAAATCAGTGGCTAGAATAAGATGAAACTTGGAGACATTGTAGAAAATAGGTTTACCTTTTATCTTTGTGTGCTAATCCATCCAGCAGGATCAACCTTGTTTCACAAAGTGAACACCAGATGTTGCTGTTTGAGGGACACGCCCCCTTTTCTTACTTTCGATCTATTTCTAAAGTGAACACCAGATGTTGCTGTTTGAGGGACACGCCCCCTTTTCCTACTTTCGATCTATTTCTAGGATTTTTAATTTTCAAGATTACTTAATTACTTTTGCACGGCTGATTTCTGATGACCTGGCCAACTCGATCGCACACTGCTTTGCTCCGTTCGTATCTCTCTAATCACACATCCATATCATACTAAAGCCTTGTAACCGATATTAGTACATGTTAAAACTGACAATCAGGAAACATTCATGACTTCTCTCGAACAATTATACGTATTCACAAGTTCGCCATTCTAATCAGGTGTTCTCTCACATACGACCTCTCGCAATGAGGTCCGAACTTCAACTGTCTTACTACCGTCTCTCGGTTCACGTCTTCCGTTCCAGTCTCACTCTTTTCTTGCATTCCCTTTTCGCTCACCACGGGATACTCGAGACCCACTTATCTCGTTTTTCTCTTGTATAACTGACCTTGTCCTCCCTATCGGGAACTCTCTGGGATTTCCCCGGGAATTCACACCATTACAGCATCTACCTATCAGTCATGACTCATAACTCCAGGCATGTATTTTGCAGGAGTAAACTAAATAAGAGGAGGTCCAATCATTCTGATGATCAGCAGTGCAGAAGTTGCATGTACATATGAGGTTAATCTGAGAGAATCCCCTTTTAAATTCAATCAATGATACTGTGTATATGTGGAGGTGATATAGAGAACTGGCCAAGTAAATGCTGCTGACATCACGGTGTAGACAGTTTACTACAGGGTCAGGCACACTGAGTTGTGACTACAGAGTCATTTGCAACCGTTCAAGGCCTTGTACACGAAAACCACCGATTGACTGTGAGTGACATTGCCACACATCTTGACATCAGTCGAGGTTCAGCACATCACACACCATCTATGATGTGCCACAGTACCGCAAAGTGTCTGCAAGGTGGGTGCCATGACAGCTTACTGCAGAGTTGAAATGACATACTGATGCATGTCAAGAACTTTTGCGGTGCTTTGAAGCCTAAGGTGATAGTTCCTTATCAAGAATTGTTACTGGAGATGAACCTGGTTTCACTACCATGAGCTAGAGCAAGGACAGTAAGCAAGGAATTATGCCATCCCTCTTCACTGAAATCAAAGAAAGTTTGCATGCAGCCATCTGCAGGGAAGGTTATGCTGACCCTCTTCTGGGATGAATCAGCCATTATTTTAGGGTAGTACATGACATGAACGAAAGCTATCACATGTGATGCTTTAACAGATCTTTTTTTTCAGGATCATCTTTGACCTGCAAACAAATCCAGATGACTTTAAATTCTGTGTAAAAGTATACTTTCTCAACTTGACAATGATCCCATATTCTACATGCAATAGCTGAAACCGATGAAAACCTCCGCTTTTAGTGAGTGCCAAATCCCGCCAGACTGTCCCAAGTGATGTCCACCTGTTTGGACAAGTCAAAGAGTCATTGGAAGGAAAGACTTTTTGGTCTGACCAGAAGGTATTACACCCATGAGCAAGAGAACTACTTTTTAAAGGAATCTAAGCTCTTTATTGTCCACTGAATTCTTGCATTGAACACAGTGGTGCCAGCATCGAAAAATTATACATTTATTCTTTACTTTTTCAGAATATATTCTCATTTGAATGTGGGTGTGTCTGCAACTAGTGACAGATTGGGGTACTTGAAGCTCAACATACTTTTATATTTGCTGATGGAGATTGAGAATTATGTGCATACAAGAAGTGCCACAACACTGCTTATGCTTGTCACTACCTATTATAGATTCCTGATGTGCATACAAGAAGTGCCACAACACTGCTTATGCTTGTCACTACCTATTATAGATTCCTGATGTGCATACAAGAAGTGCCACAACACTGCTTATGCTTGTCACTACCTATTTATAGATTCCTGATGTGCATACAAGAAGTGCCACAACACTGCTTATGCTTGTCACTACTTATTATAGATTCCTGATGTGCATACAAGAAGTGCCACAACACTGCTTATGCTTGTCACTACCTATTATAGATTCCTGATGTGCATACAAGAAGTGCCACAACACTGCTTATGCTTGTCACTACCTATTATAGATTCCTGATGTGCATACAAGAAGTGCCACAACACTGCTTATGCTGTCACTACCTATTATAGATTCCTGATGTGCATACAAGAAGTGCCACAACACTGCTTATGCTTGTCACTACCTATTATAGATTCCTGATGTGCATACAAGAAGTGCCACAACACTGCTTATGCTTGTCACTACCTATTATAGATTCCTGATGTGCATACAAGAAGTGCCACAACACTGCTTATGCTTGTCACTACCTATTATAGATTCCTGATGTGCATACAAGAAGTGCCACAACACTGCTTATGCTTGTCACTACCTATTATAGATTCCTGATGTGCATACAAGAAGTGCCACAACACTGCTTATGCTTGTCACTACCTATTATAGATTCCTGATGTGCATACAAGAAGTGCCACAACACTGCTTATGCTTGTCACTACCTATTATGATTCCTGATGTCATACAAGAAGTACACTGCTATTATTATAGATTCCTGATGTGTATACAAGAAGTGCCACAACACTGCTTATGCTTGTCACTACCTATTATAGATTCCTGATGTGCATACAAGAAGTGCCACAACACTGCTTATGCTTGTCACTACCTATTATAGATTCCTGATGTGCATACAAGAAGTGCCACAACACTGCTTATGCTTGTCACTACCTATTATAGATTCCTGATGTGCATACAAGAAGTGCCACAACACTGCTTATGCTTGTCACTACCTATTATAGATTCCTGATGTGCATACAAGAAGTGCCACAACACTGCTTATGCCTGTCACTACCTATTATAGATTCCTGATGTGCATACAAGAAGTGCCACAACACTGCTTATGCCTGTCACTACCTATTATAGATTTAGATTCCTGATGTGCATACAAGAAGTGCCACAACACTGCTTATGCTTGTCACTACCTATTATAGATTCCTGATGTGCATACAAGAAGTGCCACAACACTGCTTATGCTTGTCACTACCTATTATAGATTCCTGATGTGCATACAAGAAGTGCCACAACACTGCTTATGCTTGTCACTACCTATTATAGATTCCTGATGTGCATACAAGAAGTGCCACAACACTGCTTATGCTTGTCACTACCTATTATAGATTCCTGATGTGCATACAAGAAGTGCCACAACACTGCTTATGCTTGTCACTACCTATTATAGATTCCTTATGTGTATAGAACTGATCCGTGAGATTTGAAAAAAAAAAAAGTTATTAAAGAGAAAAACTCAACCTGCATACATTTAAAAAACAACTAAAACACAAATATTTAAGATTGTTTAAACAATTTATTGTATGTATAAAATCTATATGTATAAATATTTGTGAACTCGATTGTATTATAACATGACTGATAAATAATAATTAAATATATCCATGAGGTACACAATTTCAGAAATAATATCAAATGTTTACATTTCTGTACATTACTGCATGTAAATATTTGGTTATTATACAAATGTTCATTCTAGTTTAGATCCTGTAAAATACAACATTGTACATCAGATAGATGATGGTTGGAAACACCTGACAGGAATCCTTAGAGAGAGTAGAATCGTATGGTTTTAAGTCAAGGCTAATATAAATCCCATTCTCATCATGGAAGTGAATCATGGAGGCTGGACAATTTTTGAACAATTTGTTGGAAGCCACAGAGATGAGGTTTTATAGATGAATGATGAAATACCCTGGGCAGATAAAAAGTGTGATGAAGATGTCACGAAAAGAACTGATTGCTCACATCCCAAGGAGACAGTCTACATTTGATTGGTCATGTCATGAGACGAAGAAGACTGATGTACATTGTGATGGTGGGAAAGCTGGAGGGGAAAAGAGGCAGAGGAAGACCAAGAAAGAAGACCCTGGAGTGTCCTACATTATAGCATGGAAAATCATCTTTTTCAGAACCGAATGAAAGTATAAAAACAGAAGATGGTGGATACACATGACTACCAACACCACATTGCACTGACTACAAGAAGATGAGTATTTTTTTGGGAGTCTCCATCAAAAGAAAGTGGTCAAATCTTTTGAATCACCTGACAGTAAACTGGGCTCAGTATATCATCCCCAAAAAAAAAAATGCTTTACTAAACAGGAATGTATCATAGTGCACAACAAACAGTGTCACAAAAAATGTAGAAGTATTTATTCACCTAGGATTTAAAAAAAGATATTAACACATGAAAAAACAAGCTAGAGACAAAATGTAAAATAACTCATGTACAATCAGCATTTCATCAAAAGAGAACATTCAGTGTGTAAAAGATCCTTGTTACTAACAATCAGCAACTTATGCTTAGGATGTCATTATTACCCACGCTTTTGTATGTGTGTGAATCATAACCCAGGAATACCAAGATGAGGAAGACACTATAGGTTTAAGACACATGGTCTGTGTGCAGAGAGCTAAAAATCTCATAGTAAACTATCAACAGTCAGCAATTTCAGTGAGGAATGGTGTGGAAGCTGCATATATATATATATATACATATATATATGTATACAACAACAACAATGCCACAGATGTATAGGTTTTGTAATAAGCTTGTCTTGAAAGAAATGAACTCACACAAAAGAATTAATTACCCTCATCAGAAGAAACTTATCCACCTTATTTGGCCCTATTATACACATGGAAAAAGATAAGTATCCTGTGACACTGGGATCGGGACATGGGGACCACAAAAATAAGAAGGAAACAAAGAGAGAGGGTTATGGATAGTTTAACAGCATAGGAGAAAAAAACAGACATCTGTATCAGAAATGACTGACAGTATAGGAGGCTGGAGGCTCTGGACCGACATGATGACCAACACCCAAGGCATAGACTAGAGGAAGAAGAATCTCAGACAGCTTCAAACACCACTATTCAAGTACTGCAAGATGCTTATTTGTATTTGAAGAGGGTCGTCCACACCAGGACAAGACTGATCATTGGAGAAGGGGGGGTCGCCTGGGCTGCATGTAACAGTGTGTAGCACACTTGACTTCTGGCTTAGTGTTCATATGTTTTTATCAGATGGTTACTGGTCCCATCATCAAGGCTGATTTATTTCAAAACTGAATGTAATACACTCGTGAATGTTCAGTGGCTGTTTTCCTTATTAGGAATGTGATGAGAAGCCTTTGTGATTGGAAGAGTGCAAGATCCCATGCAAACCTGCATATTCTGTGGTTCCTTCTGTAAAAAAAAATCTGTATGAAATTGTTGTTTAATATAGCAACATACTGGTATTAATAAAATAACAATTCTCTACCCACAAGGCACTTGAGATAAAAACATATCACAATATCTCAATATATTGGTTTCCATAAAATCTTTGTCTACTCACAGAATACTTGAGATAAAACCAGATCACAAAACGTCAAAATATTGGTTTCAACAAAATAAGGACTCTATACCCATAAGGGACTCAACATAAAAGCAGATCACAAAGCATAATTATATTGGTTTTAATTAACCCTTTCGCTGCTATGGACGAGGTAACTCGTCTACCCGGTAGACTGCTAAGGACGAGTTAACTCGTCTTTCATTTTCTGTGCCCTCAATGCTAAGGACGATATAGCTCATCCTCGACTTTTCTTACAGATTGCTAAGAACAGTAATCCTTGGGGGAGAAATGGGAATATACATTACCTAAATCTGATCAAACTGACCCATTTACATACAATTAAAACCCTTATCACGTGCGTTTAGCCGTATTTAGATGCATTTCACGCTATCCTGTTGCTTTGTTACCATTGAAGCATGGTCGGTGAACGGTAATTTTTTTGCCCTAAAATATTTTTATGGTTTTGCAATAGTCTACATTTAAAAAAAAAAAAAAAAAATAACAAGAAAATTGGTTAATTAAAGTTAATGAAGAATTAATGGAGTTTCTTTCAATGAGTAATAGTAAGGATCACTTTAAAACGTGTGTTATATGAGCTGGGTTATCTTCACCGCACGCCGGCGGACACGTGTACTTCTGGTCATGAGCAAGACTGACCATATGACCCAGCTATCTACATCGACTGGATTTGAAATGGATTCCCAATAATGAAAATGAATATTTGGTCACGTAATGACATGATGATTAATATTAATGTTTCTAATAAACTATACAACTGACATAAATGTGTTTGTCTGTCAAAGTGTACAATACTAGTCCTATTCTCAGTTCATAATTCCATGTGAATTTCTAGTGTAGTTGGTATCACGTCTGCCTCACAATAGACAGGTCCAGAGTTCAACCCCTACATGCCGTTTTTTTTCTGTTAGTAAGAGAAATTCTACAGAAATATTGCAAGGAAAAGAGAAGAAGTGTAGGAGGACCAAATGAAGATCTACCACTTCCTTTAGTACAAAGGCTTTTCCCTTCATCAATAGAGTCCGTAACATCACAGAAAAAATTCCCAACAAGAAAGTGTGTGGTATGCGCAAAAAGCAAAAATCGACGGGAAACCAGATACATGTGCAAGGATTGTGATTTGGCATTGTGTGTCGCATCTTGTTTGGAAATATTTCACACAAAAAGATATTATTAATAATAATGAAAACCACATATTTGCTTACTAAAGTGTTTTGTGTTTGCTTTGTAAGTTTGTAGTGTTTTCTTTTTGTCAATGAGTTTTCATGGCATAGAAATAGCGTGTCTGACTTGTCAGCGCAAAGTTCAACAACACGCCTTTAGAGTTTTTATTTTTGGTGTACAATTTTTACCCCACACCACCAGCGCATCTTCTGCTTTTGAAGGGAAAAACGGTATTCAGCACAGGAGGAAAGATTAGCTCTAGCATGGCTTAGCACAGTGGTTACATTGGCTGGCGGAGGGCATAGCAGCGAAAGGATAAAAAAAAAAAAATTCTTTACCAACAAGATGAGATAAATTTAGGTCACAACATGTCAACATATTGCTTTCAGTAAAATAACAACTCACTACCCACAAGACTTTTAATATCTTCATCTTCTTCTTCTTGCTCACTGGCTGTAAACTCCAGTGGAATGTTCTGGTTGTTTGTTCATCTCTGGACTTTAGTCTTGTTAAAGAACCTGAGTGTTGTGTGCACATCTGTGTTTATACAGATCTAACTTATTTGTACGCAGACTGTTGGTTCCTTGCCACTCTGGCAGATGCATTCCAACTTCAAAGGAAGATCTCAGTTAGTTGACTCTTATGACATGCTTATTGGGGAAGCAGTGGGTCTATTTTTGTTGTTCCCCATAACGGGACCCTGACCCCAGAATCTTCACTTCATTTAAAACCAGATCACAACACCTTAGTATATTTTTCAATTAAAATCTTTGTCTGCTCACAAAATATGTGAGATAAAACCAGATCACAAAAAATCAATACAATAGTTTAAAAATTTTTTTTTGGTCCACTCACAAAATACTTGAGATAAAAGCAGATCAGAAAACATCAATATATTGTTTTCAATAAAATAACAACTTTCCACCCACAAGGCACTTGGCAGGTTCTCTTGTAGTTTGGCTGACCAAAAAGGACTGAAAAGGCAGAAGCCTACAAACTTAACTTGCTGTAGGATACATGATAAAGATCAAATCAGTGTCTTATGTGTGCAGCCTGACTAACAACTGATCAACTTCAACAATAGGAAGCATAATCAAAGGCAGCTCAGTTATCAACATTAACAACAATGTAATTATCTACATTTAAATCTAAGCAAATAATTTTGCCCAAAAAACTTACTGTATGTAGGAATGATCTATTTCTGTGCTAGTGTCGGTTTCAGGGTTCCATTTTAGGCAGGAAATAAAAAGTCCTAGTGCCCCTTTACCAAGTTAGTTGTGTGTCTTTACAGAACCAACTCTAGCATTTTGTTGGCAGTTTGTGATGTCGCTAGACAACTGAACATACGTTATAGTTTGTCACTGCTTCTGAATGGTCAGCTCTCTATACCAATGTTGAAACCAACGTTAAGCAGTCTATCATCAAATCGCCCACACCTGGCATCTCAAAATTACGAAGTGTGTTCACCATACGTAAGACACTGATTAAAATGTGACTGACATTAGATGTGTGAAGTTGAAAGCTAGATATCGAAGCTTAGCTGTAAACCCCAATACAAGGTGTCAACCACAGCTTGTAGGGCAAATGCAGAAGATCTACTTTTAGTTATGAAAAAAAAAAATGGTTTATAAAGAGAATCATGTCATGGAAGCTGAAATACTTTGGCTATACGAAACATCACAGTGGTTTTGACAAAACAGTCATGGAAGTCAAAGATTCTGGAAAATGTACCTAGGGCTGCTCATAGCAACAATGCTATAAAATGTCCTTAAAATGTACCTAGGGCTGCTCAGAACAACAATGCTATAAAATGTCTCAAAATGACAGGACAGTTTCAACAAATACTATCATGGTCTCAATGTGATAAAAGGAAATGCCCTTTCTATCTGAACAGGATGAACAACAACACATAAGAACGCAGTTGATGGCACAGTACTGACCCGAATATGAGGACAAATCTACAACTGAACAGAGGGTGCATATCAGCAGCTTTTTTGTTAAAAATATATGTGGAAATGTGGAGAAGATAAGTTATTATATGCAGGCTTTTAATGTCATAATATCAATTTCCTTGTTTTTGTATGCTGATGAAGGCTTTTTATCTACCATATTTATTTTGTCATTCATAAGCATTTTTTTTTTTTTAAATTGAGCCAAGCAGGGTACTTATTTGTTATAAAAGTGCTGTAAATGGCAGAGGTCGCAAACCATCCGTGTGGATGTGGAAGGAAATGGGAAACTATCACACTATTTTCTCAAGAACAAGAGAGTGGACAACAGATAAGAATAAGTGAGATGTCCACAAGTTAGTCTTCAGAACTGATCCTCTGGTATGCCATGATGTGGACAAGGATGTCATAGGCTTCTATTATTTCTAAAGCACATGGCAATGTGGTGCTGGTCATCATGTCTGACCACAATCTTCTGTGACAGTGCTAGGTGCATTAAGATGCAAATACATACCCGTGCTCCGGCTAGAGCGTTCGTTCAGAAGTTAAAACACTGGAAGGGATTGAACCTCCACTCACAGTCAGGGATACTGCCTTACTACCGAAAGCCACCTAGAACTTAAATTATAAAAAGGACACTTGCTGCTTAATTTCAACCAGATATTGTTCTAGTTCCCCAGTCAGGTAACTGTTGTCTGGCCAAAAGATATGAAATGAGCAAACGCCCTGAGCAACTGTAAACTTTCTAGCTGTATTTTCTTAGTTCCATGGCAAGAATTATTGAATGCCCAGACGACTCCCACAAGGTGAAAGCTATGTTTATGGCAACCATGGGAAATAAATTCATTAGTGATAAAATCTCTTCCCCGGTGTAATGAAATAATCACAAAGATGTTAGTTTTAGTTACAGGACAATTGTTGAAGGTACGCCGACAAGATAAGAAACTAACAAAATAACCTTGTGTTAGATTAAGTAATCCTCAAGACAATAAAGTTGACTAACACTGCCAGACAAGAAGATGCCCCTACAGCATGACACATTGTATCCAAATGAATTCAAATCATTTCCCAGATGATTAAGAAACAAAGTATGTTTTCAAAAACTCAGGTAAAGTTGATGTTATTTGATTGCAATAAACAGTCAAATTTCATCTCAGTTTTTCCAGACAGAAGGTAAACATGGAAACTCAGATGACTTGATAAATTAGGTGAGCCCAAGCTGGAGTTCAGGTTATAAACATACAGATTCTCCCAAGGACGCCTGGCTTTGCATAGCAACAGTAGTTAGCAACAGAAAAACTATAAAAGCATGGACGGCGAGTTGCAGGATACAGATGGCGAGGCTCCAGTCTTGCTTAGTTCTTGGACATTGTAAGGGACCAGTCCTGTTTGGCATAGACTGATGTGGACAGACAAGGTAGCGATGTAACTTAACTATCAGTAAACGGAATAAGGCATTATGGTAGGCAAGAGGAAGATGGAAAGAACTAAGGAAAAAAGAAAAACCAAACTAAATGACCGAACACTAACGCCATAGCACCATGCAGGAAGTGGATGTTAAAAAAGGACACTGATGATATTTTCAAATAGACGTTAAGTTCTGTATAGCGAGTGAACTATTATATACATATATATGTTGCAATTTACCTTATCCAGTGAAGGCAGCATATAGGGTGATGAATCCATTGCATAGAAAACCACAGAAAGAAATGAACTTGTCGATTTCTACATCCGTTTGTAATGCATATTATTTTTTTTGAAGTTGTTTATTCCAAGGAGACACCTGATTGTAAGTCATAACCATGTCATAATTTCTTATTATGATTGAACTAAAATCAATAAAAAAAGAACAATTATTTTTCAACCGCCTGATCACTGACTCGATGTAGAGAGAAAGAGAGAGAGAGAGAGAGAGAGAGAGAGAGAGAGAGAGAGAGAGAGAGAGAGAGAGAGAGAGAGAGAGAGAGAGAGAAAGAGAAACAGAGAGTCAGCACCACACGTATCAGACAAGGGAAAAGAATTAACCGGAATGGACCTGGCGGTTATTCGGCAAACATTGCCAAACTTATGTCATGAGTACTGTCAATCACTAGATACAGATTCATAGGTTCCGGGTAGTTAGCGCCCTTTGATATTTTCTCCAGGTGTTGCCACTGTTATGGGTAATGAACAGGCAGATAGACTGGCTGGTTCTGCATAACTTGGTGGTAGACTGATACATGATAAGCAAGATGTTTTAAGGACCCTTTAGAAGCGAATAAACAGCGTGGAGGCAGGAAACAATCATCACAGTCTGCGCGGAATGACCAGGGGATCTGGTCAACGCTCAATGTTCAGGGCAGGGGTGAGATGACATAAAATCAGACTGTTAATGGTATCATCAGAATTGGAACTCTGTGCTTACTGCTGAAATTGGAACGGAGCACTTATGGGAATGTCCCAAGTGCTACAATGTCAGTTCTTAACTCATCATTCATTTAATACAGATGCTCCTATATGCAATGATGTGGAACATTTTCTTTGGTCTCCTCCTGCTGATCTTTCCCTCTTACTTTTCTGTTTTATATATACTACAGTTTTCTTTCTAACATATTGGCATGTCCATTTTTCTAGTCAAGTGTTATATTGTACTATTTGGAGGCATGGCGATCCCCGCCCATGATGAAGGCACTATTTCACCCTGCAGTCTTCAAACAAGGCAGATAATTTAAAATAAAAAATAAAATAAAAATGTATGTGTATATATGAGATAAAGTAATGTGATCTACAAATGGCGCAGGTAAGATAAGTTATGCCACACTCTCAGCTTTCAACACTGTCCTCATCTTCATCAGAAAGAACATCATTATCATCATCATCCATTTCAAAGTCTTCAACCATTATTGCTGGCAGCACAGGACCTGAGACTGTGCAAGTGTCTAAAACTTTTTTGGCTTGGCTCAAACGTAGGATGCTCTCCTGAAGAGTTCCCAGGGCTATGGAAGCGGCATCGTTTGCAGAGCCGGCTACAGTTTCAGGATCAGTTTTGACGCCCTCCTCAAGTGTAAAGTCATAGAAATCCCAGATCGGAGTTTCAGGTCGTGAAACTGGGGTAGATGATGTGTCAGATGTTTCTAAGAAGGCAGCACACTGTGGGGACTGGTTCATCTCCATTGCGTTGTCATTTTGCTCGTCCAGACTTTCATCAAGTTTGCTGCTGGTTTCACTATAAGCCCCAGGCTCCTTGGTCTTATCAGTGTCTTGGAGACCTGCAGCTGAATCTTCTAATGTGTCTCTAGAGGATTCACTTGTATGACCTCTATGTATATCATCATAAACACAACTGTTATCACATTATCTGCTGTTCTGTTCCTGCCTTGTTGGAATTCTGATTGCCTGATTGTCGGTGTTCTCTGGATACACTATCCACTGTGGATAGTAGCTCTGGAGGAATTATTTTTTTCTTTCCAACAAGTGGATTTGTAAACACATTTTCTGTGGAAATACTCGAGTCTTGACTTAAAATGTTTTCCTTCTGTACCAGAGTGGTCTTAACTTGGCTGTTGATGTTATCTTCTTTAATGTTTATTTTTGCAGTTGGAGTATCATCCTCCATTGCATTGACCACTGGGGACTTTTCCTTCGGAAGGTTTTCAAGATTTATCTCCGAAACAGAAACTTTATCCATTAGTTCATAAGGTATAATTCTCTTCTTTGGTTTGGGGTGTTCTGTATAGTTACCATCAGACGTAGCACTAGAATAGGCGTCTTTTTGAAGTCCAGTTGCTTCTTGAAGACTTGTTGAGGCTTCTTCGCTGTCTGCAGCCAGGGACAGAACATCAACATTTCCGGCTGATGAACTGCTACTCTTTCCAAGAGTAGAGATGATGTCAATGCTGCTTCCAACACCATCATCACAATCGGAATCAGTAAGCTCTACAGAGGTTCTCCGCAAGTAATGCTCCACATTTCCTAGGTACATGTCTTTGGTGGCCGCTGGGCAACTAAAACTTGAGTGCATGGAATCAGATCTTGACAGCGACTGATCTAGAGGGGAGTTACCAAAGATAATGTCTCGGGCACTGTAGACTCTCATGCTGTTTGGGATGGTGTGATTCATGCATGTGATCAGTGGATACTTCTCCCTGATTGGATGTTTTACTGCCACACGGAGGGGCAGGTGCGCCATGCCCATTAGGAAGACTTTTCGAGTATTTTTCTGAGACATGCAGACTTCAAGCCGTACACTACGAGTTGTCACAATGTCTTGGGTGACACCTGCATACAGGAGAGGCGTTTCAAACCTAAGAGAGAGGGTACATTAAAAAAAAAATTTTTTATGACAGAAATTAGAAACACAGTTAATAAATAATACAGGAGATACAGATGAATACAACTGTGGAATTGGCAAGAATCCAAGGTCAGTTGCTACCTCTTCTTTTGTGACGATCATTCTTAAAAGGGCAGGTGTCTTTGGTTAAGGGGTAGTAAACCCTCCCCCCCCCCTCTCTCTCTCTTTCATAAAAATGTGTAGATATAAAAGTAATTTTTAAAAGAGCAAATTTAAACACATTATGTGAGTAAGCAACATTAGCTGCTTAATAAGGACAAGAAGAAGAAAATAGAGGAAAATAAATGAGCCAATATTACTAATCTATTTTCAGACTGAATGTAAGGTCAAAGTACATAACAAAGAAAAAGAAACAACTTGCACAAGAAACACTTGGTAGGTATATTAGGAATAATGCAGTAATGCAACAGGCTGTTGTTTTCAATCTTGCATGTCTATGCAACAAATTTAAGAATTATATGATATCCAACATTAAAAAAAAAACTTCTAATTTAGAGTGAAATCATTTTCATTATTCTAATATGTATAAATTATAATAAGTTCTTCTTAGAGGAGCAGAGCTCTCATGCAGGAGACCTGGGTTCGAATCTTTAGTAAGATTAAGGATTTTTTATGTCCAGGTAAGCAACATAAAAAATATGCTTACATATACAGTTCACGGCAAGAGCACTAGCCATATGGCCCTAAATCATAAGGCGCAAAGACCCCAGCCCCCCCCCCCCCCCCCAAAAAAAAAAAACACTAGTATATACAGGCAGTAATGATAGTTTTTCATAGTAAATTATTCAGTATGGCTATTATATAGTATGAGGTCCTGGGCGGACCTTAAACAATAAAAGGACATCCCAGGTCTTCTTAGTTAACTGCGAACCACTGTTCTCAGCCATACAAAGGAACATGTGCAGCTTATTGATTATCAACACAGGTGACTGTTGTTGCAATATTGCTGCACCTGTTGTGTCTCACTATCAGAAATGTAGCTGTTTAACTCTTTCAGTACAGATAGGCTTCACAATAGGGGTAAAAAAACCAAGACAAAACAAAAAGACAAAGCCCTGAATTACATCCATATGAAACCGTGGATAAAATGTAAAAAGTTGTACATATGACAATGACAAGACAGACTTCTACAACATGCTGAGACAAAATATTAGATCAAATTGTGCACTTCTTCTTCCAATCAGCTCATCAAAGTGTTGGGAGAAGATGTAAGTTTATTCTGTGTGCTCTGTTTAATGTACTGCATAAGCTAAAGTTCAGTTCTGTAAGGCTGTTATTGATGCTGTCAATCCACATTTTATGTTATCTTCCCCTTCTATATAATTCTTTAATGTGGCTCTCTGTGGCAATTGATAGCACAGCATTCTCGTCTGATGGCCAAACCATTTCAAATGTTGCTCTTTAATGAACTATATAACAGGTTTCAGTCCTAGTCTTCTTCTGGCTTCTTATTTTTTCAACTTTACATGTATCACAACTCATCATCATTCTTTGCATGCCGTAGGATTTTACATAGGGCTCACATTCAATTCCTCAACTCCCCTCTTTTGTATGCAACTTTCTCAATTTCTGACATAGAGTTCAGTACTTTTTTTAATAATGTTTTTCTTAATGTTTCCCTTGGATGACCTCTTTTTGTTTTCTCTCAGACCTGTTGTTTATATTTTAGTGTCTATTTAGTAATTCTTTGCTCATTTTGTCTCACAGTGTGCCAGATATCTCCACCTTCTTTGTCTTATTGCAGTAAATACAGGTATTTGTCCAGACATCTCTCTGATCTCCTCACTTTTGTTTGAATTCACCCTATTTTATGTTCATGATCTTTCTCAGGCATTTATTTTTAAATGTATTTAACCTTTGTTCCATATCTTTGGTGGTTCTCCAACTTTTGCTGCTGGCATATGTTAGAAGTGAAATAACGTTAGAATTGAAGATTCACAAAATTGGTCTTAAAGCTGTATAACTTTGATCTCCATATTTGGTTAAAGCTTTAAAAGACTGTTGTTGCTGTGCCAATGTGTATCATAATTTCCTTCGCTGTATCTCACTGAGACTAAAAATCACTATGCAAAAAGATGAAATGGTCAGTTACTTTTATTGGTTTGTTGTCTAGCATAACATCTACATGAACGGAGGCTGGTATCTTTGACATATTTTTTTTTCTCTCATAACTTATTTATTGTCCTATATGTGATGACAAATCACATTTTTCTTAGCACGTCTTTGTTATTTTTACTTAACACAACAATATCATCTGCAAAATTTAGATCTTCCAATTGTCTGTTCTCTACCCAATCAATGCTAGTATTGCCTTTAACATTTTTTTTTTCATTACCCAATTATAATGGCTACTACTAACAACAAGGGAGATGAACAACTAGGACTTTTCCCCCCGTGTGGGTTCCGGGGCCCTATTGTGGGGAAAACAAGAATAGACCCACTGCCTCCCCAAAAGCATGTCGTAAGAGTCGACTAACTGGGGAGCTTCCTTTGAAGTCGGAGTGCATCTGCCTGAGAGGCAAGGAACCAGCAGTCTGCATTCAATTGAATCAGATCTGTAAAACTGATGCACATGCAACACTCAGGTTCTGGAGCATGACTGCAGTTCAGTAGTGGACGAACAACCAGAACTTTACGCCAGAGTGTACAGCTGGTGAACACAAAGAAGAAGAAGAACTAGGACTTTCCATCAAAGTCTGCAGCCAGTGAAAAAGATATTCTTGGAAATGTCTTTCAGTCTCAAGATGTTATTTTAACTCCTTTGAATTTCAAGGAGTTGACCTAGAAGCATGAAATACTAAGGTCACGGTGTGTTCAACATAGACAATGTGGGAAAGAAGTAGGTTAACTAATAATTCAGATTTTAAAAATACCTGTCTGGGGTAGAAAACAGCAAGGACATTGTATTATCTCTGCAATGACAGCGGAATGTAGGATAGCCTGTTTTAGTACTGACAGAGTTCGCTGACACTTCCACCAAACATGACCTCAAGTACTGTACCATTGCATGTGGAAAGCTGCAGGGACAGATCTGGCATTCTCCATGCAACAACACTGACTGTTTTGGCAGATTATACAGTCTCTGGTGAAAAATATTATTGCATGACCTCAAAGCAAAGCCCAGTCAGGGATGGCTTCAAGGTCAGGATAGAAGTCACTGTAACAACTTACCATGAGAACAGTCGGTAGAGATACTGTAAGGTGGCTGCTACATCACAGGTCTGTGTACAATTTATTACATAAAGTGACATCAAATGCAACAACATGATGTAATATAACAAATTACATCTACCTGAATGAAGAAGAAGAGAAAATATGCTGTATTCCAGTGTGAGGTGGCAAGGTGGAATCTTTTGACAGAGATTCCACTCGAACAGCTTCTGTTTGTCGGTTTGTTTTCTTGACTGGATCTGGAACTAGGTAACTCCTCACGAAGATTGAATCAATCATGGAGATCTGAGCTGTACAATGAGAAAAAGAGTAGCTTCAACTCCTGAAAAATATTTAACAATCATCATCAATCAGCAGGTCTTTTATAGAACATTGTTCTCCTCAAGGAACATCTGAAAGTCTCTCTTTCTCTAGCCAATTATCCAGCCCTATGTGTTTTCATAGCCAGTACATCTTCAGTGTCTTGCATCCATGATGTCAGTCTCTGCTACATATTCCAGAAACTGTACCTCCATCCCCACTCTCTCCAGGCCACCATGACACTTACAATGGCTAAAACACCATAGCTTTTGGAACATGATGCTGTTTATGAGTCAGTTCTCTTCCATGTTTAGATCATGTAGGATATCTGTGTTTTTCTTCTTCTAGGTAAATAGTATTCTAGGTATCTTTCTGTACAATTTACATAATACGGTCTGTAATAATATAATAATGATAATAAAGTGCAAAAGAAAGATGATGAAAGACAAAACAAAAAAAAAACATTTATAGTGGATCCTTGCAGGATGTCACTATCATGACAACCTGCCAGAAAATCACTCAGTTCCTGTGTGGTTGGTGTTCATGTAGAAGGTGGTTGGTGTTCATGTAGAAGGTGGTTGGTGTTCATGTAGAAGGTGGTTGGTGTTCATGTAGAAGGTGGTTGGTGTTCATGTACAAGGTGGTTAGCATTCATGTCCATGGCGGTTAGCATTCATGTCCATGGTGGTTAGTGATCATGTCCAAGGTGGTTAGCATTCATGTCCATGGCGGTTAGTGTTCATGTCTGAAGTGGTTAGTGTTCATGTCTAAGATGGTTAGCGTTCATGTCTAAAGTGGTTAGTATTCATGCCAAGGTGGTTAGCGTTCATGTCCAAGGTGGTTAGCATTCGTGTCCAAGGTGGTTAGTGTTCCTGTCCAAGGCGGTTGGCATTCATGTCCAAGGTGGTTAGCAATCCTGTCCAAGGCTGTTAGCGTTCAAGTCCGAGTTATGTTACAATGTAAAAACCTAGAAAAAACTTAGGGTTCATGTACGACTCGTGGTTAAGCATTTTAAGTGGTTAGTGTTCATGTCCAAAGTGGTTAGCATTTATGTCCAAGGTTGTCAGAGTTCGAACAAGAGTGGAGTGAGCACCACATGCCTCAAGGCTTGGAAGAGGGTACTTTACTTGAGCCTTTTCATAACAGCATATTGATTTTAACTCTTTTGCACCAGGAACACTTACAAAATGGGTCATGAATTCTTGAAAAAACAAAAGCAATTAAGAAAACCTACACAAATGGGTCAGCTTTCCCAATACTTGGTTTGCTTGACTGCCTCTGACATTTATTCATTCACTAAAAAATCAGCTCAGCTATTAGCTTCCTTAGACTAGATCTCAGAAAAAAAGGAGTTACAGGAATAGTGGAGACATGTGTCACTTCACAGACTTGACAGAGACCTGTGGCTTTCTCATTTGAAAACAACTGGCAGGGAGAATGAAAAGAAGACTGAAGCACTTCAAGAGCCTACAGCTGGGACACAAGAAGACAAAGATGAAAAACAACATGTTCTGTCATGTATTACACATCATCATTATGTGCCATGCTGATAGGCATAAGCGGACAGAGTCTATAACTTCACATAATCACCAGAACCATGGATCATGGCTGTGCTCTTGATCCACCCAAACTGAGTGGTCAAGTCATGTATGTGGGTACTTATCTATATTGCTGTATGAACAGAATATGCTTTATAGATAAAATATAATTGGTGTGTGAAAGTTGAATGGTTGGGAGCGCTGAATTGAAAGCAGGATTACATGCCCAGGTTATGATAATTTCGAAAAAAAGGTTCTTGTATTCATTCATTCTTTTTTTTTGTCTTCCCTTTTTGTTACAACTTTTCATTTGTATTCACATAATATGCTTTATAAATAAAATACAACTGCCATGTGAACGATGAGTAGTTAGAAGTACTGAATGGAAGAAATGTTTGTTCCAGGGCCCCATTGTGGGAGCTGGGGGGTGGGGGGTGATAACAGCACATAGACCTACTGCCAATCTACAAGTATGTCGCTAAAAGAGACCAATTAAAAACATTTCCTTCAAAGTTAGAGTGCATCTGCATGGACCCAATAGTCTGTATACAAAAAAAAAAAGCCAGATCTGTAAAGCGGATGTACTAACACCTCATATTCTGGAATAAGACTAAAGGACAGAAATGGATAAACAACCAGAACATTCCCCAGGAATTAAAAGCTGGCGATTGCTAAAAAAAAAAGAAGAATAATTAAATTACTATGTGAATGACAAGTGGTTTGAAAAAAACAAGTATGTTCTCTTTGGCGTCCATTTTTGTTATCATGTGCCTTTCAATTCACAATACTCTAAAAACACTTAACACTTTATTTTCCCTGTTTGGGCCAAATGTTCTTCATTTCACTGATGCCCCACCTGCTTGCTCTGGGACACTAGGCAGGTGGTCCCATTCATTATGGGTTTGAGAGCCATTGACACTCATGTTGCCGCTTCGCATGGGGTCATTTTTCTCTCCATTCCAGTCAGACCCAACAGTGCGAGAGTTCACTGAAACAGCAAAGGAATCAAAAACATCAGTTAATCTATCAAACATAGCCTACGAAAGAAACAGTACAAATAAATTTATAAACTCAAAGAACTGGAGAAACATTATAAATACATTTATACATCTTAATCTATGATGGAAACGATTTAAATAAATTTACATTACTGAAAGAGCTAGCTAAACAGTATAAATAAATTTATATAACTGAAAGAACTGAACAAACATTATAAATAAATGTTAGTTAGTTAGTTAGTTAGTTAGTTGGGTTATCATCATTGCACTCCGGACATGTCCATAGGTGCTCAGATCCTCCCCTCAGTATGAATCCCAACGTCCGATGGCTAATAGTACCAGTTAAGGAATCAAAAACATCAGTTAATCTATCAAACATAGCCTACGAAAGAAACAGTACAAATAAATTTATAAACTCAAAGAACTGGAGAAACATTATAAATACATTTATACATACATCTTAATCTATGATGGTCCACAGGATGTGTCTCTTGTACATCCCAAAATAATACGCATGGCTTCATTTTGCACCTTCTCGAGTCGTTCAATCTGGGTAGCACTGACAGTGAGGATGGCCAGAGCGTATTCAATGGGGGAAAGGACCAGACCATAGAATAGAAGCACCAGCAGTCTTTGCTCGATATTGGAAGCAGCCATAATCCTCATTGCAGATAGACCTTTGCGTGCTTTTGTTATCGCATGGTCAACGTGTTCCCTGAATGACAAGCTGCGATCGAACCTCACCCCGAGAAACGTCATAACGTTGGTTCTGATCAATACATTATCACGCATTTTCACTTCTGGTAAGTCCGACTTGACAATGTGATTGTTCAAAGAGAACCATGACACTGATGCCTTCGAGGGATTGACATAGGCATTGGAACCATCACACCAGGCGGAAATTCGATCGAGTTCTTTGTGCATTGTGCTGGCGATCTCCTGTCTATCACGCCCTCGTCGATAAATCAAAATGTCATCAGCAAATGACAAAGTCCTTCCCTTTCCATTCAACTGCTGCTCAGTGATCATCACCGTATAAACATTGAATAAGACTGGTGATAGCGGTGATCCCTGTGGCAAGCCTGGACATATCGTTTGCGGTTCTGAGGACCAGCTACCACATCTTGGTACAATCTTTCTCTGGAACAGGACCGCAGCAATCCAGCGGATCAGAAAAGGATTGACTTCTAGTTTAAGCAGTAATTGCATTAAATAATCATATGGTACTTTATTGTAGGCATCTTCTAAGTCCAACACTGCCGCACATGTCTCTTCTTTAATCTGAAATCCCTCGTACACATCGTAGGCGAAAACAGCAGCATTCAATCTGTACCCTCCAAGTGTTAATGGGAACTTATCATGTAGTTCCAAGTAGGTGGTCAATCTTTGTGCGACAATTTTTTCCAAAAGTTTGCCAACAGTATTCTGCATCGAGATGATTCTGTAGCCGCAGATCTTTGAGTGGTCTTTATTAGGCTTTGGTAGTGGAAACAAATAACTATGGAGCCATTCCTCTTGTATCTGGCCACTCTGGATGCTGATATTGAATTCCTTTGCCACGCTTTTCAAATCAGCATTCGACATCATCAGCATGTCATTGTATCGGATGCCGTCAGGACCTGGAGCAGTGCTGCGTGATTTCTTGAGGCAAGTTTTTAAGGTGTCTGCAGTGATTGTGAAATCAGTGCCTAGCTCAGTGTTCTCGCACAGCATCGACAGTTTCATCTTAACCCCTATTCTTGCAGCTTCGTCTTTTTGGTCAGTTTGCTCCAAGTAACGCGCAAGGAGGGTTTTTCCTTTATCAGCATCAGTTCTCTGCCATATCAGGTCTGTACCCTGAAAATCAGGGATACCCCTTGGTCGTGCGGCGCCGTGCATGCTCCGTTGAAGGCGCCAGAATGTCACAAGAGATCCCTCGGAGCAAACGCTCTTGCAGAATTCGTTCCATTTCGCTGTCTTGGCTTCGTTCGCAATTAACTTGAAAGCCACTGTCCGCTTGTTGACCTCATCTTTCAGACTGATCAGGCGTTCAGAAAGTGACGGATCAATTTTCCTTGCCTTTTGCCATGCCTTGACAGCGTTCCTTTTTTCTAGCCACGCTATGTTGACTACTTCATTCCACCATGGTGGCTGGGCCCATCTCTCCCGCCGTCTGCGATCTGCTCTTGTATTGCGTCGTCTGATTTTGCTAATGGCATCTTGCCCTGTACGGTCATATATAAAAGCAGGCACATTGATTACATGACCTTTGTTGTTGCTCTTCTCCACCAGGACGACGCACGGAAAGTGATCACTGTCATGGTATCCCAGTGTGCTCCACCTGCATCCTGGTGCAATGGAGGGAGACACTAGGGCCAGGTCAATAAATGTATACATCTTAATCTATGATGGAAACAATTTAAATAAATTTACATAACTGAAAGAGCAAGATAAACAGCATAAATAAATTTATATAACTGAAAGAACTAGAGAAACATTTTAAATAAATTTATACATCTTAATCTATGATGGAAACAATTTAAATAAATCTACATAGCTGAAAGAGCTTGACAAACAGTTTACATAAATTTATATAACTGAAAGAACTAGAGAAACAATTCCAATAAATTTACATAACTGAATTTATGAGACACATGATATAAATAAATTCACATAACTACCTATTGGAGAAGAAAAATGAAACTGAAAGAAGCCAAAATAAGAAATGGTCAGATCAGCCGGAATATGATGGGTGTAAAAGCAGAGTCGCAAAGGCACAACAGGTGAAAACTTATGTCACAGCCAGGTTCATGTTTCGCAAGTTATGGGCTAGTTTATCACCAGCAAATCCCTTAAGAGCAGACAGAGGTCAATGTTGAATTGTGCATAACAGCCTAGTTGTTGATATTGTAGCTTGTGCCTTCCAGGACTGCAGTCAGCAGGATCAACACATCAAGCATGAGAATACTATATGTGCTAGTCCCAGTAAGCCAGTCCCAGTAAGCCAGTCCCAGTAAGCCCCGTTCAATCTTTAGGGTTATACTGGGGCTCCTATGGTTACCAAGTAACCTGAGTACGGACCTGACTGGAGTACCCTGCAACATCTCGGCAAATCTGTTGGCACACATCGCCTTGAGAAATGATAAAATCATATATGGATTCTGCACCACGACAAAGCTCCTGCTCACAAGTTTATTATCCCTTATGCCATGCTGGTGAAACAAGATTAAACTGCAGTGGTGCTTTAAACTTCTTTACATATTTTGCAAACATTTTAGGGGAGGGTTATCAAGCGACCTAAGTTACATTTAAGTGCTTAAAATAATAATAATGTGCTGAATGCCACATAAATACATCAACATATTTTAATTAAATGTTAAGTATGTAAAAAAACTTACAAATATAACTTCTAAATGTTTTTTTCTTCTTCTTCTTTACTTTCTCTTTTACCGCTTTGGGTTTTCAGAGTATATAAGGTTGTGCTGTTTGCTCTTTTGGCCGCCTTTGCTGTTGCAGTTTCTCAGATGTTATCATTCCATCTTGTTCTTGGTCTACTATGTGTTTCTACAGTGTTTTCCTCTTTTGGAGTATGCCTTGCATGGTATGGTGTCACATGGCATTCTCTTTTAAGGGCTGAACCATTTGATTTGTTGTTTAAGTAATTCAGAATTGGTTCTGTGCCGACTTTGTCTTTTATGACCTCATTCCTGATTTGATCTATTCTGGCCACCAGTGCAGCCCTTATCAGGCATCTTAACTTCTATCATTCGTTGGATGAAATGTACGAAAAGGTGACTAACGCGATGAACTGGATTGAACTGAGGAAGAGTTGCGCAATTTCGTCAACCTCCCTCTCTCACCTGTATCCATCTGAATCTAGTGGCCGGACATCAACTTCTATACATGGATGGGGGAAAGCCAACATGGCCGCCTTACATCGCCTCTAGCATGAGGCCCCCACCCCCTTTTCTACCTCCACCGACAAATAGTTTTGGAGAGCTCAAGGTAACCTAGGCACTCAGGTGAGATCCAGTCCCTGTGTTCTATTGCCTCTATACTCTTCATAATTTGCTCCGTGGGACGAGACTAAACCTCGAGAGTCAGGGGGTAAGACGTGTTGGTGTTGTGGGTAGTGGTTCCCCCCTCCCCCCTACTTCACCCTAGGTCTAGTGAATATCTGTTCATGAAAGAAGCGTCAATTGCGGTGTCAGCCTCTTGACCTAGCACAACCTCTTTTACCCCAAGACCATTGTGCATGGCGAAGAGTCACAGCCTCCCTGAGGTAATCGTGGTAACTGGAGGTGCGAACCCCCAAGCAAAACACAATGGATCTAGAGGAGCAAACCTCGATAATAAACCCGGTGCACCACACCGTAGTACCCCCTGTGGGGGGAAAGGGGTCGGAGGTGTGCTGAACAGTCATAGGAATGGAAACAAGTATGCCAACTCCCCTGAATACATGAAACTATTGTGAAGGCACAGGGACTCAGAATGTGACGATCCAGTTGCCCGAACTACTCATGCTTAGGCCATGCTTAGAGCCATGAAGAGCTCAGCGAAACCAGCAGGCAATCATGGTGGTGGGGAATGAGCACACTGTGAGCCCCACCTTAGCTACGTGTCAAAGGGGAAGGCAGAAACACAACCCATATTTCCTTTAAAACTTGTACAGGGCATTTCTGGCTGCTGCCCACGGAGGTAGGTAATCCACAGACGCCCCAGCATCACAATGCCATAAATATGCTCTGTGGGACTTCTCGTTACACAGCATAAGTGATGAAAACTGAGGTGACTGCAGTCATGAGAATACCATGAAATTAATCCACTGAACTGCGACTAAGAAGCCTAATGACAAGGGGTGGGGAGGGGGGTGTGTGTGTATATATATATATATATATATATATATATATATATATATATATATATATATATATATATATATATATATATATATATATATATATATATGTGTGTGTGTGTGTGTGTGTGTAATACACAGGCACACAAAAGACAAATGGGATGTTTTGGCAGGAGCCCTTATTGACAAAAACCATACCCACAACAACAAGCCAGCAGCGCATTTAGCAGACTTCGTACACAAGTCTGAAATAGAGCTGGCATCAGCCTGCAAATGTAGCTCAAAGTGTACAAAGCTGTTGTATATCCTGTACTTCTCTGTGAAATATGGACCGTTTACCAGCGTCATGCTGAGAAGCTGAACCATTTCCACAGGGTATGCCTCAGAAAGTTGCTGAACATAAAATGGCAAGACAGGATCCCTGACACTGAAGTCATTGACAGAGCTGGAATGTCCAGTATTTATTCGATTCTAAAACAATCACAACTTTGCTGAACAGGTCATATTGTCCGCATGCCTGACCACCGACTGCCAAAAAGAATTTTGTATGGTGAGCTACTAAAAGGAAAAAGCTCTCAAGGTCAGCCTCAAGACCTCACTGAAAGACTTCTGTATTGATCCTGAAACCTGGAAAGTGGCTGCATGACCCGCTCATTCTGGCGCTCCTCTCTTCGTCAAGGAGCTGTGGCCCATGAAGTTGCTACTGCAGCAGCAATTCGGAAAAAAAACAAGCCAGGAAAGATACTGAAGCAAATCACTAGAGAGATTCCATTCCTTGTCCACATTGTTAAAAAACTTTCAGTGCTAGAATGGGCCTTATCGGCCATCTGCGCACTTACAAAACCTAACCCAGTCAACACTGGAGGAAAGAACTGGTCATCATCACTTGTGATGAACGAACAACAACAGTCGACAACAACAAAGGGCAGAGCATCCAGGCCACCAGTCTCCCACACAGCGGGTGACATGAACAACTATGAAACGAATACTCCTGTTACCTTGTGTAAGAAACTGAAACGCGAAACAAGAATGGCATGGGAAGTTAACTAAACACGGATGAGTGAATTAAAAAAGTGAAGTCACCGACTCAACGACAATACAGAAATTTAAGCCTTGGCGAGGATATAATTGGGGGCCGTCACGGAATGTGCCTACCTACCAGAAGCGCTTCCGTCACTGATAAGAACGTTGGAATAAATGTATGCAATTAGACGGGCACTACGTTGAAGGAGATAAAACCCACGAACTATAAGTTTTAGCTACTTAAACAAAACAAAAAGTTAGCCTGGAAGCTAATGATTTGATATCGCAGTATATTTAATATCAACTTCATTCAACTGTTGAACGAGAGAGAATAAGATAGTAAATGAATGTATGAAAAGGGGGAGGGGGGAGGGGGCAGAGAGAGAGAGAGAGAGAGAGAGAGAGAGAGAGAGGGGGGAAGAGACAGACAGACAGAGAAAGAGAGATGATAATGATGATACAAATTGGGAGTCATCATCGCAAAGGTGTGCCCCTGACAGGACACTTAAAGATTGTTACAATATGTGTCTACAATCTAGAAATTCTCAGTCTCTTTCGCCTCCACCTACCCACCTTTCACCTAGATACTAGCTGAACCTCTACAGGCACCCATTCTCAAATACACCTGCACGTTTCTATACAGTTGCATGGAAGCAACCATGCTTGATGTTGATGTGTGATGTCATAGTCTAAATATAGTTCAAGTGTGGAATATACAGAACATGTTTTAATGCGAGTTTATTCGCGTTGTGGAAAGTGCAACATCTTGTTTTGCCCACGCTGGGTCCTTGATAGTTGGCCGTGGCAGCCTCGACTCGGCCGACGATATATGAATGAGAAATGATACAGGAGTGTCAATGGCAAACGTTGAGGTTGGTAATATACTATGGTGTTCAACTGTCGTGGAAATATATCAAACCAAACGAAATGCAGAACCAGTCAGCTTCACAATATCACAAACAACAAGTGGACGTTCTGGCTAGAGAGCGTTCATCGGTACTTTCCATAAATCTACAATACAAGTACGAACACAAATACACAAAATCAATTAACTGACAATACTTTTCTGTCAGGCCAGTAGAATCCTGACACCTGTGTTGCCAATGAGAATAAATGCAGGCTAGTAGAGTACCTGACACCTGTGTTGCCAATGAGAATAAATGCAGGCCAGAAAAGGCCGTGGGTGACAAGGGCTGGACCTTAAAGATATTAAAAAAAAAAAAAAAACTGTGTACGATGTTGAGTGCCCTGGTTGACTTGGTAACCTTAGGATGGATAAGGTAGCTCTCGAAAGACTAACGAACTCTATTATTAGAGTATGGCCGTAGGATCAGTTGTGGAACTGGCAAGAATCCCATGTCTTATCCTCCCCTTTCAAAGTTCCTCTTAAAAACATGATTGGCAGACTGTACTGTTTTACAAACAGGTTGCGATTTCTGCAACCTTCGCCCCAACACTTCTGACTGAAGCAAACCCTTCGTTAGTCGCCTTTCAAGACTTGCTTTTGAAAGGAAAGTGGGTGGCCAAACCAGACTCCTGGTCCTTCCCAAATGTGGCCTGGCAATCCACACTTGTAAGCATAAACAGCAAACAAAAATGGCATATCAACACTTTTGGAAAAACGTGCGGAACACAGAAAAATACGTTGGTTGAAAACATGTAACACCAACATTAGAAGACAAATGATAATGTAATTCAGTGGTTCCTACTACTTTAACGCAGAGAGCCCATTTTAGACCTAATTTCTTTGGTGGAGCCACTGAGGCCTTCCGTACGACCCGTGCCCTGTATCTTACAAGTTAATGGTGTTTAGCATTAATATTATGAAACGCAGAAGTAGGTGTTAGATAGTATGGCAATGCAAAGTTAAAAGATATCTGAAGCGCGCAATGTCCACGCAATGAAATTGTATTTTAACAACAGCTTTGACATTTCATATAATAGTCTATTCTCACCTTCTACCACTACATGCGATATTTGGAAAACTTGATTACATATGAACGTTCTTCCAGAGTTAATATAAAACGGTGTCATTTCTTTATTTTAAAGTCACTCAATGTTTTTTTTTTTTTATATTTTTCTTGCAGCAGTCGCGGAGCGCCCGGGAAGTGCACACGGAGCAGAAGTTGGGGACCGCTGATGTAAAGGGTTCACCTGGCTGTAGCATAAACATCTGGCGGTTCTTCTTCTTCTTTCTTCTTCTCCTCTCCTCCTCCTCCTTCTTCAAGTTCACCGGCTGTAAACTCCGATAAAAAGTTCTGGTTTTTCATTAATTTCCCCTCAATGAATAACAAGAACCCACTAGTGAAGGTCAGGGTTAAATACCCACAAGTGGCATAATGTTGTGGAAACACTGCTCTGGGGTAGATACAGCCTTATAAAAATGGGTATCTGATAATTTCTGGCAAGGAATGGCGGCAAGGAAAAGGACTGGCCACCACACATTCTATACCGCATCATAAAACGTAACCAAACGTAATATTTCACACATCAATAACAGTATCTGCTCGCGGACTACCTTTAGATGTAGAAGCATTTAGAACATCATAATCGAAACCACGGTCGACTCACCATCAATGCACTACAAATTACTTTGTCACTGTTTTAAATAACAAAACATTTGGGATATTTACAGCCCCACTCCCCACCCCTTGTTTTTATCCCTATATCTCCTGCTCCTATAGGCACCGCAACTGGATTTTAATTCATCGTGAGCGCTGACAATGAAAATTGTGTTGGTTTTTTTGGGAGGCGATTCTCAGCCGTAACCATATTTAGACGCAATCTTTGTAAGTATTTTGTTTACACATTTAATATTATTTAAAAGATATTTTATTTAGTTGCAATTTAAAATATAATTATTATTGCGCATTAAACACGGTCCCTAGAAAAATAAGGGGACTAAAGGCCCCCGCACTGTCCTTCCCAGAGATTTATTGGTGGCGGCCTGCCTGATCTGTATGTATGTATGTACGTTGTACCCCAGCAGGACATCACACAAAGCGATAAACACTCGCTGACACAGAGTGCCACCATGCGGCTGAGGATCACCCATGGAGAGGTCCCAGAAACCACCGCCTTCTCCAGAATACGCCTATATAAGAATATACAGTATATGTAGTTGTTTTGTCCTTCCTAAAGTAAAGTATGATTTTATTTAAAAGTTAATTAATGCAGTAAGTTCTTGTTAGTCTAATGGGGACAAGAAGTTAGATAATTATTTTTACAAAGTTTATGTACAGTTTTAAATCAGCAACAGCAGATTAAAAACTAACACACGGAATGACCAAGGAAACACACCCATTGAGACCGACGGTGAGGAATGTCACACACCAGCAATGGAATGTGGGCCCACAGGGGAAATAGCTTCTCCTACAAGCCAAGAGGGCCGAAGTGTAAAAGACTTGTAGCACAGTGTTCCTCCAACATTTTTAACCTCGCGGCCCACCGAAATGTGGGGAATAGTTTTGTGGCCCTTCTGGCAGCTAAAAAAAAAAAAAAAGCCAATGTAGATAACAGTTTTTTTGTTAAATCGAAAATCATAAAATTACCTTTTTTCAGCTGATGTGACATCTGCTCTGCTTACAGGTTTAAACAGAATTTGATATATGTAGCTGGAGTTTTGTTTCTGACATACTAAACATTGTAGTAACATAACCTCGACATAATTTTTTTTAAAACTATTTACATGCCTGAGAAAGTCTTTTTACATAAACTGGAAATCCTTTGTGTGTTAATGCTACAGGCTGGAAGAGAACAACCACCTACCCTACCATGTTACATTACTGAGCTGTATTTTTGTGGCCACCCTCAGGGACAATTCTGTGACCCGTGAGTTAAAACTAGGGCTGTACAGAATATTCGCTTCGTTTTCGCTTCGGGGCCGAATAGTGGACATACTGACTATTCGGTATTCGGCCGAATAGTTGCGGTCGGTCGAATACGAATAGTAGTTACCTTACACCCGCTTCTGCATATACGGCCTTTAAGCTGACAACATGGAACGACTGGTTTTGTTAAAAGCTAATGCAGCTTTCATGTATTAACTAAGCTGTCAGTGACAATTTCCAAGTTTAGTTACTTGTTATAACACTTAGGATTCTTTCATTTCTAGTTATTAGTTACCGCAGACTGACTGAAAGATGCAAAACATAAAATGTTTTTAAATGTTTACTATTCTTCACGGATACTAACTAGACAGGGAAAGAATATAAACTCCGGCTACATCCAAGTCAATAATATGAAAATCAAACGAACGGAAACATATAAGTATTTGGATGCAAACTTTAACTGCTCTAACATGCTGCAAGAAGAAATACAATCTAGAATACAATCTAGAAATAAAGTATACTATATCCTTCAACATCTGCTAAAGACAAAGTGCTGTCTCGTAACACCATGTTCAAAATATATAAAACGTCGATAAGACCAGTCGTTTTATATGGCTCTGAAACTTGAAGCAGAAAAAAAAGAGATGAGGCCTTATTACAGGTTTTCGAAAACAGTCTTACGACAAATCTTTGGACCCATCAAAGATGCTAACAGCGGGAAATGTAGAGTGAGAAGCAACAACGAAATTCATAATCTGTTTAAATCACCATTGATCACTGGCATCTTGAGAGCTAACAGACTAAAATGATCGGGGCACATTGAAAGAATGTCAGATAACAGAGAATTAAAACTGTATACACCTGAGAGAGAAATGGGCGTAGACCACGAGGCAGAAAAAAAAAAGAGAAGAAGTTAGAGATAATGTCCAGCCAGACATGCAAACAACTGGTGTCACAAATTGTGAAGAGAAGGCCAACCAGAGAGATGAATGGAGACGAGTGATATCTGCAGCAGTAAACCTCAAGGGCTCAGAATGCTAAAGAAGAAAATGACTATTCTGTGCTACTTTATGTGAAGTAAAAGTTCAGCGTACATTTGACATTATGAATTTGTGTGTGTGTGTTTTTTTTTTTTAAAAGATATATTTTATAGACTATACACTATTCGTATTCGGCCGAATAGTTGGTCCCGTTATTCGTATTCGGCCGAATAGTGAAAATCACTCTTGGGCTGATGACGTTAGCGTGACGTGTCGTCATCACACCGGGCTAATGATACAAACATCAACAACTTTCAGTAACGCAATCGATGTCTCAAAATTGAGTGACGACACGCCATAAAAAGGAAAATAATTAGATCTAAATTAGTAGAAAGATCGACACTACATACGTGGAACCAGTAAAATCAAGACAATCCATCCAATTGAAGTAGGTCATGGTTGAGAAACACTGGTCTCGCAGACAAGAGAAAGGGCGGTTTACATAAACTGTGTGTGTGTCCGTGTGCGTGTGTCCGTGTGCGAGTCAGTGTGTAGGTAGGGGTGTGTGTTTGTGTGTGTACGTGCGTGTATGTGTGTGTGTGTGTTTGTCTGTGTATGAATACTACTGAGCAGTCACAGTCGTAATCTATCAATTCCAATTACACAATTGCTTATTTTCTTTCTCGACAGCCACAGATGAGAATTATCCTTGCATGCATAGATCTGCCGGTTAAATTTGGCTGGTGTAGCAATTACGGATGCACTGCTTATAACTTCTTGTTGCTCCCCGTCCAAATTAATGTTCTTTAACCACCGGACAGTATGGCACAACTTTAGACCAGTGTTTCTCAATGTGGGTCCACGTCTTAAGAGTGGGGAGGGGCGGGGGTGGTGCAATTTGACTGGTAAGGGAAGCAATCTGATTGTTAAGGGGAGCAACTTGATTGTTAAGGGGAGCAAATTTCTTGAGGCCTAGGAGATGTAGTTTTTTTAGAAAAATCCTTAGAATTCATTGGACAAACCAAAAGAGCAATCCAGCAGTTTTGAAAGAGGTGAGGGCGCGAAGACAACTTATCACAAACAGAAAGAGACAGTCACACTTTTTTTTTACTCATGTTATGAGAAGAGGGAAATGAAAATATTTTGTGACCACTGGAAAGAGAGACAGAGGAAGACTGCGTGAGAACATTCTTGACGGCCTTGTGTCATGGCATGGAGGGGTGCCACCACACAAACTGATACACGCAGTTGCAAATTGAAGATTGTTAAGAGGCATGATAGCCCATGTCAGCCGGTAAGGCACTTGATGGTGATGATGATGATGTAGCCTGTTTGTCGGTAAGTTTATGCGTGCATGTATTAACGATCAGCATCTCTTCACAATGGCAATTTCCATGCATACCCAGCCCTCTAAAGCAGAGCCATCTTAACGTATCTTCAATGACTGGCCACCAGAAGTCGGCTGCAATAACTCACACGTCGAAGACACTACAGACATGCTTGGCAATGTTTCACTCTTAGGGCAAGTAAGCAGGCTAGCGTCAGAGCCCATTTATTATCCGTTAGCCGAGAACTGCAAATGCAGAAAATGATGCGTAGTCTGATGTCGTGGAACTAGATGTGCCCGAAGCAATATTGTCCGGCGTGATGCTGACCATATCATCCGTAGCGACGCCTGGATCTAACAAATAGGGCACCAGAAGGACAGTCTCATTGCGCCAGTGGCATCAATTGTGTTTGTATACTTTTGTTTTTATTTAGTGAGATATGGGCAGCGCTAATGTAGTGATCAGACGCCTGTCTTCTGACCTGAAGGTCTTGGATTCGAATCCACATGGTCAGATTTTTCATTTTATTTCTGTACAATCGACTCTGGATCTCAGTTCGACCCAGCGTAAACATTATACAAGTAAATGTTTTAGGGAAAGTAAAGGCAACCGGTATGATGATTCATCTAGAAAATATGGGTCTGGCACGGTTTGTCCGATGACAAACTGCATGGAAGGTCTCCTTTACACCAGTCTGGTTGAATGATATCTGTTTTTAATATCTAGGAAATATATTCTCGGAGGACAGGATAATGACTCGGGGAATCCAAAAAAAAAAAAAAAAATGCCAGTGAGACATTGCACTTACATACTAACTGACACCGTCATTAAGACATTCAAATAAAAGTATAATCACCAAGAAACCGATTATAAACAGCATTTTTATACAGGCAATGTGCTACCAGTGCCAAAACTGCACATTTTCAAAGGCTGACCTACGTAAAATTATAACACGTGAAATGAGATGCTCAAGAAAAGATGCCTCTCAAAGTCCAACCCCACGTCCTCGTCGTAAGAGGTGGTAACAGAACATAGTGGGGGATTGCTAGGTGTGGGCGAAGTATGGTGTGGCCTCGTGCCACGGGACCACTACGGTAGCCATGAAGGCTACCCTGGGTCACCCCGAAATGTCCTGGCCAACGGGGCTCTGGTGAAGTTGCGACAGGTCTAGCAAGCCGGCAATGGATTTATTATCGCTACAGAAAACACAATGAGATATAAACGGACTGATTAAACGGTATCTGACCATGGCTATGTTTAGGGACTACGAGACAGAAAAACTAAATACAAGATTGCAACACTTAACACCGCTGGCCTGGGAAATAAAACAGAAGAGATTATTGAAATGATGGAAAAAAGGAAAAATCAAGTTCATGGGGCTAGCTGACATAAGACGCAAGGGAAATAGTAACAAGAAAATACACAGAGGCTACTTACTAACATATGCAGGAGGAGGAACATTGAAGAATGGAGTGGGTTTTCTGGTGATCAGGACATATCTAACTACATATTAGACATACATTATCACTCAGGAAGAATTATTACTTTGAAAATTAAAAGTGGAGAACAAACTGAAACATATATACAGTTATATGCACGATGCAATGATAATTATACAGAAGAGCGGAAAGATGAATTCTTTGACGATCTGTCTGATGAGATAGAGAAAGTTGAGGGAAGCAGCATACTATATGTAATGGGTGACTTCAACTGGTGGGTAGGAAATAACAGAAGAGAATACGAACAGTTTTTAGGTCCACATGCAGCTAAGAACAGTGATAGAAATGGAAATGGTCAAAGAAAATTGGATCTATGCAGCCAGCACAATCTTTTTATTACGAACACATTCTTTGACCATAGAGATTTACAACTTTACACTTGGTACAAATGGAATGATGTCTCCATCAAGAGCCAGATTGACTTTATACTTACCAGAGTTCAAGGAAGAAGGAGAATTCTTGATTCAAGAGCAATCCCTAATGGTCTATGTGACACTGACCATAAAATAGTTGTGTTAACAGCAAAACATCTTACATTAAAGAAACACAGAAAGAAATTAACCAAAAACAAGGATCTCATCAAGATAGCAAATCTGAAACAGGAAGGAGTAAAAGAACAGTTACAACAGAAAGTAGAGACAGCATTCAAACAACTTCCACATGTAGTTGGCAATACTGAGGAAGAATACAGTAAATATAAAAACACTATGCTTAGTATTGCAGAAGAATTATTTGGAAAACGGAATAGTGGAAACAGACGGGGAAATAACAAATATTCACCTTGGTGGTGCGAAGAAGTAAAAGACTCAATTAAAAAGAAAAAAGACTTATATAAACATTGGATAAAATCAAAGAAAGAAGAAGATTTTATAAACTATAGACTGCAAAGAAGAGAAACCAACAGGAGTGTCAAGAAAGCAAAACAAGCATCCCGGGAACGTTTCGGTGAGTCATTAGCAGAAAATGAGAAAACAGCCAGCAGACAATTTTTCAAAGTAGTTAAAAATATGCGGAAAAGAGATGAGAGCTACAACCCCACTGAAATAATAATGATAAGACAGTAAGGCCATTGACAGATCCACCCGAGATAGCAGAAAGATGGAGGGAATACTTCAATGAGCTCTTTAATCCTCTAGGAGATCATCAGGAAAGAACAACTGAAGAGCACAGAGCAACAGTGTTAGAACCACACATACTAATGGATGAAATAGAAAAAGTCATTAAGCAGTCTCCCAAATATAAAGCACCAGGAGCTGATAGATTACCAACAGAAATAATTCAAACAGCAGGTGAAAGCAGCCTCAGATGGCTTCACAGAATATTTAATGCAGCATGGGTACAACAAACGGCCCCTATTGATTGGCAACATGCAATAGTTATACCATTGTGGAAGAACAAAGGAAGCAAACGAGAATGCGGTCAATACCGAGGCATCTCTCTTTTAAGCCATGTTGGCAAAATGTATGCCAAGATAATAGAAACAAGACTGAGACCAGTGATAGAACCACAGCTGGCAGAAGAACAGATGGGATTTAGGAGAAATAAAAGCTGCACAGATGCAATCTTCACACTTAAACAGTTAATAGAAAAGAACATTGAATACAATAAGAACTTATTTGTGGCATTCGTAGACCAGGAGAAGGCATTTGACAAAGTCGACAGACAATTATTATGGAAAGTAATGGCAAGATATGGAGTAAGCGAACAACCTCATCGAAGTGTGCAAAAGTTTATACAGGGATTGTAGAAATGTAGTTAGAATAAATCAGGGAACATCTCATCCATTCACAGTAACATCTGGAGTAAGACAGGGATGTGTCTTATCACCACTGCTGTTTATCACCTACATCGACAGTAGATGCAAGAATGCCAAGCCCATGAATGAAAATATTAGTAAGATCAACGAATTACTCTTTGCAGATGACCAGGCCTTGATAGCAGATACAGCCATGAAATTGCAACAACATCTAACATCCATGAATGAAGAATTTAAAACAAATAATATGAGAATCAACACTGAAAAGACAGAAGTAATGTCAATAGGAAAAAGGAAGACAGATCTAAACATAGCAATAGAGTGCAAAGGCATTAAACAGGTATCTGAGTTTAAATATCTGGGAACTACATTTACCGAAGATGGGAAATTGGATAAAGAAATTAACATTAGATGCAATAAAGCAAACCAAGTATTGAGACAGCTAGCCCCCCTCTTACAACATAAGACAATCCCAATCAGCACAAAGAGACATCTTATTCAAAGCATATTTATTCCAACTCTGTGCTACCAGTGCCAGACATGGTCACTCACAACAAACCATAAAAGAAAATTAGTAACCATGGAAATGAGATGTCTGAGAAGGGCTGCAGGAGTGACAATAAGAGATAAGATCAGGAATGAGATCATAAGAGAAAAAGTCGGCACAAAACCAATTCTAAATTACATACGAAGACAACAAGTGAAATGGTTTGCCCACTTAGAGAGAATGCCTTGTGACACCATACCATTCAAAACATACATGGAAAGAGAAGAAGGACGTAGAGCACGAGGCAGACCAAGATGGAAGGAAAACATCAGCGAAACTCTACAACAGCATGATGTGCCTATGGTCGAGGCGGCCAGAAGAGCTAGAAACAGAACCTTATATCTCCCTCGACACCCACAGCGGTAAAAGAGGAAGGGAAGAAGAAGAGAAGAAGAAGAAGAAGACCTACGTAAAATTATAACACATGAAATGAGATGCTCAAGAAAAGTCGCATAACTATCAGAGACAAAGTTAGAAATGATATTATCGGACACAGTGGGAACAAAACAATGCAGCAGATAAGAAGCAGAAAATCAAATGGTTTGGCCATCTAGTAATAATGCAGCCAGAACAACTATCATCAACGCAGGTGCTATACAATAAATAAAAAACGTTATGTGAAAGAAAGAAGTCGCCCTAGGAGAAGATTGACTGATGTCATTAAAGAGCTTCTGTATCTAACAACAGCCACTGCTGCCCATCAAAGAATAGATCGCACACTGTTCCTCCGCACAACACTTAAAGGAAGAAGTGGAAATAGATGATGATGATGAATATCAATGACGAAGTATACTGCCAATTGGAAATTGCAACGGCCCGTCAATCTTAAGATGCCTTCGAAAAGCAAGCCACCTGAAGGGAAAAACAAACATTATTGCTGCAAAACGACCCCCCCCCCCCCCCCAAGATACACAGCCGTGCACAAAGTGGCCGGTTTGTGTGCATCGGTAGAGCTAGTATTGCATACGCGCGTGTTTGCCGCTGTGTGACACTCATCAAAACACACAGCATGCGCAAATTCGGCTTTCACCAGCTGTTGTAACTAGTCAATCAATCTATATTGATTTACATGATCAACCATATCTACCACGTATCAGTCGCCGAGTAATATTATTGCAGATGACATTGTATGTATGACGTTATTACAATCGACAGTACTGCACACTAGGCATTCCCATGCGTACTCAGCCTCCGATGAAGCAGTCGTCGCAAGGTGCCTCTCTACTGCTGTTCCCATGACACATTGCTTATCTCCTATGTTGAGCTCATTGGAAAGAGAGATAGGCGAAGGCGAGACGCTTCTTGGCAGAATTTTGTCATGCTAAGGATGAATGTCAGCAAGATTGCAAGCTGAGGAAAGGCATGATGACCCACGTCAGACAGCAAGACACTTGATGATGATGATGATGATGATGATGATGATGATTTTAACCGTGAAGATTCAACATATAACCACGGCTAAGCTGGTCGTGCACATAACTTATATATTCATTCGTCAACCAGGATGCGATTATACCGCCTGTAATGGAGGGACAATAGCTTTCACTGTGTCTACAGATAAGGTTTTTAGCCTAGCCACACAGCAAGTTTATAACAGACGACATGGGGGGAAGAGGGGGGGGGGCGTCCGAGGAGTTTAGGATAACATAATAGAGTTGCAAAATAAATTAAAAAGACAAGTGAAATATTTATTCCATACAAAGCGATTTCATTTTTGGACATGAATAAATATTAGTTTCGAGGACGGACAAATTACCCCATGACAGGAAAGAGTCATTATTATTATCCATTTCTAAGAAAAGAGACACGTACATGTGTGACAGTTACAGAGAACATCACTATTGTCTACAAGCTATGAATTACTATCAGTGGTACTGGTAAACAGCTAAAATAATACCTCGAAGATTTACGGGGGAAATTACCAGGCGGGTTTTCCCACACAAACGATCAACAGTAGATCAGATATTTATTTTACGGCAAACAGCAGAGCAAAATATGGAACATAGAAGAAATTTACATAATGTTCTTGTGGATTTCCAAAAGGCATATGATAGTATTCTTAAAAAAAAACATTTTATGGAATGCTCTGAATACAAGTTAATCACCATGACCAAACTATGTAAGGAAAAACACTTAATACAGTAACATTTAAAAGCAGAAATTTGTCATGCTAAGGAGGCGTGTCAGCAACATTGCAAGCTGAGAAGAGGCATGATGGCCCACGTTAGACAGAAAGGCCCTTGATGATGATGATGACGATTTTAACTGTGAACCGTAAACATATAGGCCCCCTTTCAAATAAAATCTGGTTTATAGCACGGAGATGCTCTTATCCTCATTTATTTTTAACCTGACAGTGGAGAAAATTATAAGGAAACAGTCTTAAAAAATGTATTACAGGAGAAATTGCAAGTATATTTGCGAATGAAACTGATACCGTTGGAGAAAATGAACTAGAGACTAAAAAACACTGACTCTCTGAAAAGAAGCAGCTCACAAAATGGAACTAGTTATCAATCAGGATGAGACAGAATACAGGATAATAACAAGGTAGGGAGAGAAATAATAACTCTGGCCATATACACATCGATAAGTAGTATACTCATACGAACGGAAACATATAAATACTTGGGTGTAAACTAGGGCTGTACTGAATATTCGCTTCGGGGCTGAATAGTGGACCTAATAACTATTCGGTATTCGGCCGAATAGTTGCCGTCGGGCCGAATACGAATAGTGGTTACCTTACTCCTGTGTGTGTGTTTGTGTGTGGGTGTGAGTGTGTGTCTGTGTGTGTGTGTGTGTGAGAGAGAGAGAGAGAGAGAGAGAGAGAGAGAGAGAGAGAGAGAGAGAGAGAGAGAGGGGGGGGGAGCGAGAAAGATCATGCATTTTTCGTTTTTTTTCAGGGTATCTTCGCTCAAATCAAATTTGAAGATATTGCTAACGAGAATATGAAGATGCGTTTAAATTACATCGAACGGACGGCCGAGCAAACGATGGTTTTGAAAGAGTCAGGAGTCCGAAGACAACAAATCACAGACATCAGAAGGAGACAGTCGTCATTTTTCAGCCATGTTATGAGAAGAGGGAAAATGGAACCTTTAGTGACCACTGGAAAGATCTGTGGATGGAGGGATAGAGGAAGACAACGAGAGAAGATTCTTGACAGTCTTGTTGCATGGCATGGAGGTGTGTCAGCACACGAACTGTTACATGCTGCAGGAGATAGCAGATTGTGGAGGGGAATGATCGCCCACGCCAGTCGGCAAGGCACCTATTGATGATGATACACTATTCGTATTCGGCCGAATAGTGAAAATAACTATTCGGTACAGCCCTAGTGTAAACTTCAGCTGTTCCAACATACCAGGAGAAGAAATACAATCCAGAATACAATTTGGATATAAAGCATACAATGGCCTACAACATCTGCTAAAATCAAATTCTCTGTCTCGTAACATCAAGATCAAAACATATAAAACTTTGGTAAGACTAGTTGTTTTATATGGCTCTGAAACTTGGAGCTCAATTAAAAGAGATAAAGCCTTATTACAAACATGTGAAAACAGTCTTACGAGGAATTTTTTGGATCATCAAAAATGCAAACAGTGAGTAGGAATCAAAACGAAATTCGGAATCTGTTTAAATCACAAGTCACTGACATTATCGTGGCTAAAAGAATGAAACGGTTGGGGCATACTGAGAGAATGTCAGATGACAGAGAGATAAAAACGGCACATATTAATGATCTGAATAATCACAGACCATGAGACAGACCAAGAAGGCGACGGAGAGATAATGTCTTAGCAGACCTATATACACTTGGAGTCAATAATTGGAAAGAGAAGGCCAATCAGAGAGATGAGTGGAGACATTTGATATAATGCAAGAATGAACCTAAAGGTTTTGGAATGTCGAAGAAAAATAACTTTGAGGCAAACAATAATTTAGTAGTGCATCCTTATACGTTGTAGAATCAACCCTCTTTCACTTGCAGTGGATTCCGTCTCACTGTGGCATCAAAGGCAATGAAAGCGCAGATGCTTTAGCCAAGAAAGGCAGTAACAAACCACAGACCTACCAGCCACTATCTTTTCTAGAAGTCAAACTCTCATTAAGATAAAAATCAGAAACAGATGGAAAACCAACAATGGTTATAACTACGGAAAAGATTTCCTGAAACACTTGAACAGACCAAGTCACAGTTTTTCGCTTACGCAGACACTGCAGACTCAATAAAACACTCACATAACGTTAGGTATGATCCAAACAGCTCTCTGCCAGTTTTCGTGCTGAAACAGATTCCTAGAACATGTCATGCAAGACTGTCCTCTCCTGGCGGAAGCGACATATGGCAACACCCAGTAGAACTGACAACAACTAAGCCTTTGGGAAACCTAAGAGACCTTGAAAAGACATCCCAGTTTATGACCCACAGTGGATTATGCACATGACCAGAGATCGCTGAAGAAGAAGAAGAATCAACCCAATTTTACACTGAGTAGTTTGTTCACTAAACGGTCGGCTCTCAATGCCACGGTCGAAATCAATGCAACGCTATCTGCTGACAAATCGCGTGCAGCTAAATAGAACCATATTTTTTCGGAGTTATGAAACGCGTTCGCAACGCATAAGACACAGACGCCGACTAAAAGACATATCACTCTTCTGGAAACAATTCTTGAAGGGAAAGTTAAAGTCAAGGAAGCAAGAGACTGACATCGATACAGGTGGGAGGATTATATCATGAGACAGTCGAGCAGTAATCTCAGAGAATGTACATCCAGGGCGAAAGACAGAGCAAACTGGAGATCCATTTTAGCTAACTTACATTGCGAAGACAGCCTTTGACTGACAGGCTGAGAAAAATATCATTATCTTCTTTCAGACTATCTCTTTCTCTCTCTCTCGCTCTCTCTCTCTCTCTCTCCCTCTCTCTCTGTCTGTGTCTGTCTCTCTGTCTCTATGTGTGTGTGTGTGTCTCGCTCGTTCAGGCAATGTGAAATGATACGTTACATGTCTGCAAGTAACCAAAACGAACTTCATATGAGCTATGCTTTGGCAGCAACTATATTTTGACAGTAACTATATTACCAGTTGGAAAACAGGCTCTTACTTAAAGAAACGAGTGGGAAATCATACCAACAGAGACAATGTTTTATAAGAGCTACTTAGATAAACTCTACAACTACTGGAGCAACAAGGACAAACTTTAAAAAAGAAGACGTTCAGAAGAAGACTAGGGCTGAAAGCAAACATATAATTCATAAAAGAGAACATTAAATTATCTAGCAACATAAAAAAGGCCCTGATAGAGCAGTTACCACACAAAGTAAAACATAAAAAAAATATAGTGAGCAAAGAACGACAGAGATGTTCATTTAAGAGATGGAGTGGCCATATAAAAAAACAACCTTAGGGAGATGACCATTGAAAAAAAACACATTGGACACAACACATCTTTATGTCAATCAAAAGATTTACTAAGGAAAACTAAAAATGAGAAATACAAATCAGCACATGATGCTGATTAATTAGAGTGGATAATAATCTCATGAACCATACTGGGAAAAAAAAACGAAAAATGTCTGCCACTTCTGGGTATCGACATGGCTTTTATATTGATAAGCAGGTAAATCAACTATCATGATACCGGATGTACAGAAAGTGGACCACACACGAACAATATACTATTACCTTCACAAAACAGCGAGAAGCACATGGTAATGTCAGTGACGGGGCAGCCAGGTACTGTGTCAGTGATTAGGGGGAAATCTCGCAAAACTGTTGTAGGTTTGGGTGTCAGTGACAGTGCAGATCGATGATAACCGGGTACGCTGACACTTCAGGATGGCGCCGACAAGGCAGTCAGCTCATACATATTTATACAATGTCCTGCGGCTTTGAAACCACGCCCAAGAAGCCTAACATAAATGACAATATTTGGACATTCTCATTAGCAATATTATGCAATTTTCCCACTGAATTATCCGTACAAGAACGATACAGCCACATTAGCACATAAAGTCATTGGCTAGCATAAAAAGATATGAAATTTTCAGTTTTAATATCCGTGCAAACGTCTTGAATGTGAATGTGGTAAATGTATGGGCACACAGTCAGAATATTCCTTTTAACGACAGTAAGATATTCCAGTATTCGTGAAAAAATAAAACATTCCAGGACAATGTACGAGGCCGATTCCAGTTATCGACTCGTTGAAATAAAGTTCATTAATGTTCTGTCAGAATATTTCAGCATAAGTCTTGTATGTGGTAAACCTGTGATGATATTTTCACAATAATCATTTCAACGACTGTAAGACATTCCGGGATCCGTGAAAAAACGAAACACCCAAGAATACATGAATGAGGCAGACTCTTCACTTTCTGAAACAGAATTAGGTAATTTTATGTCGGAATATTCCCCCACAGGTCTTTAATGCGGTAAACCTGTGCTGATATTTTCACAAAAATCCTTTGAATAACTATAAGGTAATTTTCCGATGAATATCTGTACAAAAAAATACGTAGCATACAAGAGCGCTGGTAATATTTTCACAACAATGTTTGAAACTACCGTTAAGCAGTTTCCTTATGAATATTCGTGCAAACATTTTATATCAGATTAACTTGTTTGCAAGAATTCCCAAGAATTCTTTCGACTGTTTAGATACATTTCTGATGAATATCCCATCTAAAATGAAAACACATAGGAACACCAACGTGACACTGATTTCAATGTGCTGCAATAATCCTTCGAACGGCTGGGCACAACATGCGTCTCCCAGCAGGGGGTGATTTGAAGATGAACGGCAAGGGTGTTGCCTGAGGTGGCCACGGATCAACAATTATCCGCGTTTGACACGTTAACTATTTGCTCGCCTCGTTGAAAAAGAAACGAAGCATGGCATGATGTCGTCAGACGATACGAAGTGGTATATCCGATGTTGTCTGTGGCTTAGGCGCTGCGAAGGAGCTTCGTAATGCCGGGATGCCGGGTTCGATCCCTGCTGGTTTGTTTCGACAGTGATACCGAGAGCCGACGTCCATAAAGCATTGGCAAATTACTGGACGTAAATTCGCCTAGAAAAACCACACAACAGCCAGGGGCTGTTGGGGTTGGTTCTGCAACGTCAAGTAAAGGATAAGCAACCAAACTAACTTCATTTAAAAAAGTCAACTAACAATCGTTCTTAATTTATACAGTCAACTAACTCACGGTCCTCATTATAAAAGTCAAATAGCCAGCGATCGCTAATCATTACAAACATGTGATCTGCATAACAATCACACAACCCATGATCTCCATCCACCTATAACCATGTGACCGTGATTTCCATTTATAACCGCGGAGCCATCGCTGCATTAGCAAAGACAGAGGGGTTTAAGAGCACACACTGTGTCCGGGGCACTAATTTAGTTTTACGATCACAGCCCAGAAGTGGACGAACTACCAGAACTTTCCACTGGAGTTAACAGGTCGTGAACGCTAAGAAACAAAAGCAGACATTCACTGTTAAACCATGCGGCATTTTTCTCCAGATTACAACTCTAGTAAAAGAGAGAATGTCTTATTAAGGTCGTTTGAAGAGAAGGTGGACAACAAATAAAATGGTTTGGCCATGTAACAGAGAGACATGCTATACAGATACTGCGTTAACAGTCGACCACGCAGAACATGAGTTGTAGAAACATCAGACACTGAAAGTACTACAGACGAAGAGAACAGAAGGGCCCGGTCCAGTGGTCTCTCCCTGCCTTGACGCTTCGAGGCATTCCAGGAGTAGAGAAAAGAAAAAAAAAAAAAAGGGAAAAAGACGCCACAAACGTGTTTTGTTGTTTGCTTGTTTTCAAAGAACCGCCCACAGCTTAAATATAACCCTACTACTTAAAGACCATAAAACTGCGAGGCGCAATCAGTAACCTCTAAGAGAGATAGCTGCATGAAATCAACTGCCAAGGGTGCTTTAATCATAACTCTAAGAAGGTTTGTGCTAATGGAATGGCATCCGGAATATGGCTCACTTGGTTGCAAGGATATCCGACCAACCGACAGCAGTCAGGCTGGTAAAATTGGTTAATTATTTAGACAGAGAAGACATCAAGCTAATGTAAATCCAGTCAACGAAAATACTGTCAATAACTTCAACAGCCTCCTTCTGTCGTCTATCTCCCAAAGGAGCATCCACCCCAATGAACTCAACGGGAATCCTTCAATTTTTAGGTTTTTTTTGTTGGATTCTGCTGAAAGAATTTCCCGTGAGATGTTGATGTCTCGTCCTTAGTTGCCACATGTGGCATGCATGGTAGGTTTAGAGTATTCTCTGCCATTTTTATAGAATTCGGTAACATAAAGACGGTTGAAAACACTTCCAACTCCACTATATACAAAAGTCGACCACGTTCAACCTGCTGTAAACAGCTTTTGTTGTGAGGAGGTTCGGTTATTTTTGTGGTCTAGCTCACAGCCTAAAGTATATAGACGGATATATGTGCATCTGTTCTTGGGTTGATGATTTCCCAGTGTAATGTCCATCCCTACATTTGTGGGTCCTGTTGTTGCCCTATTTCGCCTGCTCCTTTTGTTCGATCTACATGATTACGACAGGTGCCCATATATTTAATTTCTATAATATTTGTAAAGAATTCGCTTCGATGGACATGCAGTCATAATAAGCATAAGTTATATATATATATATATATATATATATATATATATATATATATATATATATATAAACTAGATTATACCACAACAGGGTGACTTAGTCACCATAAAAGAAAAAGGCGTTTGATTAAGTTATTGTTGTGGGATTTCCTGTAAAAATAATTACAATCGGGGCCAGATTGTGCCAGAGGTTATCGCAATGAACAGGCTAAAAACCGCTGCACTTTGGTGTAATCATGGTAGTTCTACCACAGCCATGTCAAAGAAAACGTATCAGTCAGTGTCAATTACACAGGAGCGGACTAGGTTTTAGGTGACACATCCGCTTTCAGCTCGGCAAGACTGGCTAAGACCCCCGCTGTGCATTTTTCAATCAATGAGGTGCCGTCTCCACAATAAAGTTTGGCTGGATTCAGTGGACCCCAACACTGTCTTCTCGTCCTGATTATAATTATACGCTAAGAATACCGTTCGTCCACCTCATGGTGTTATCTTTCTACCTGTATCGCTGTCTACCCCTTTGCTAATCCGCCTTAAACTTTCCTGTCCAAACTGAGCTTACGTGTGCAATGTATATTTCAAAATGACCGTCATATTTCGTCTGTCTCTTGTTCTTTAAACAACTATAGTTTCTCAGGTATCTTCAAAACCTCTGGGTTTGATTGTGCCCCCCCCCCCCCCAACCCCCGTAACACATAATCTATTCTTCTGTATATGTAATCTCACTGATGTTACTATGATATTTTAACTCATGCTGCTAAAACTGTTCCGGACATTCACTATTACTGATTTCCACTTCACATTTCGTTCTATCTGACTTACTGTGAAATCTCCAGTGTTTAGTGTGAAATAGCAATGTTCGTCTCTCCCTTCAAATACCTGTAACTTCAGATGTCTCTGCATAATTTTTCTCAAGAATAAATCCAGGATCATGAACACCTCAACGACGCTGATTCTAGGTTGGCAGAGAGTATCTAGCCTTATCGGATTAGGGAAGCAAACAAAACAGACTGGCGTGTACACCACATGCATTACAAATCTACCGGCAGTTAGCAGCAGAAAAAAGTAGCTCCAACCACGGCCAGCTCAAGATTTTTATAAAGCCCTACAACTGAATCACGGTACATTTTGGAGGAGTCCCCCTCGAAAATAGGTTACTGGGAGCGTTTCCATGTTGCATTGTGTGACATATTAATATGCTGACAAAGTCCTGTGTTCTAAACGTATTCGTATTACAAATCTACAAAGGGATATTGTGAAGTGGATATACAGCAATTTTAATTTTAATTCACGGAAGACAGTCGTGATGTGTGTGTCAGTGTCACTGTTTCTAGTCAGTACGGATTTTTGGGAACTGTCTGTTTATTACTTTTCTACTTTAAATGTAGAAATCTTACTTTTAGGGATAATACAAACAGGTAATTTAGAAGCCATATCTGGAGAATATCAACAGTTGTCAGGTGCAAACTATCTTGTGTTTGAAGAAAACTATTGCTTTCATATTGACTGTGCATAAATGGTGCAACCCCACTGTGGATAAATTGTGTCAAGATATTTCAGAGCTCTAGGTAAGTGGATAAAAATAATATTTAATTTACTAACTAACCTCTCACAGCAAGTCACTCTTTGCCTCTTTACTAATTGTTGACTAACAGTATAATTATATGTTGTAGTAGTACACTAATAATATTAATCCTTAACCATTTGACTTATGCTTCGCGAAGACTGGCTGTAAACTGTTGCGGAAACTTCTGGTTGCTCATCCACTTCTTTTGCATATTTGCAGTTGTACGGCCTGTGTTAATTTTTGTAAACTGGCTTTTGCTTCGCTTCCCAAACACTGGCTGTAAACTCTTGCAGAAACTTCTGGTTGCTCATCGACTTCTTTCGCATATTTGCAGTTGTACGGCCTATGTTAATTTTTGTAAACTGGCTTTTGCTTCGCTTCGCGAACACTGGCTGTAAACTCTTGCGGAAACTTCTGGTTGCTCATCGACTTCTTTCACATATTTGCAGTTGTACGGCCTGTGTTAATTTTTTGTAAACTGGTTTTTGCTTCACTTCGCGAACACTGGCTGTAAACTCTTGCGGAAACTTCTGGTTGATCATCCATTTGTTACCAAAAATTCGCAATGGTAAGGAATTGATTTCATCCAACAAGATGAAACTGGACAAATTTGTTTGTGCTGTTTTCACCTTGAGGATACATATTTAGTAGTGCTATAAGTACTGTTAAGAAAACTACTCTGGGTGAAAAAAGTATTGCACATATAAATTTCATACTGATTGTGCTTGTTTACTAATTATTAAATAACAGTATAATTATATGTTGTAGTAGTCTACTAATAATAATAATAACCATCAATTATTTATATTTATGTAATGTATGATATGTGCATGTTTCATAGCAGTATTTTTATGCGCTAAATTTGATAAAGTACAGAAGTCTTCCCTTCCCCCCCCCCCCGCGCCCCCCCCCCCCCCCCCCCGCTCCTCTGATGCAACAATACCCACTCAGAATCAAAGAGTTAGCACTGATATTTCTTTACTTTTGCTGGAACAACTTTTAGTTTACATCTAAACGTTATTGATGTTTATGTTCATGTTGACTGTAGCAAAAGCATTTTTGTTTGTCTGTAAGAGCTTTTATTGTTATATTTATTCGGCACACTTATTTACCTTAAAAATTACGTATAGTTCTTAAAAATATGTCGAAAATTAACGAAACTGTAGTATAATTTACATATACATCTCCTCGATAAAAACTGTGGACGCAGAAGGACTCAATTCATGCACAAGAATGGGAATTCCCGTTCGAGCTGTACGGCCTTATAAAAATCTGGAGCTGGCCGTGCTCCAACAAACTGATAAGGTGGCTAAAGTTGGAAGAAAAACTCTGATAACGCTGCCTACAGTAAAATAATTACAACACATGATGCTGTTCTTCATACACATCTTTGACACTAAGTAAAAGTCTTTCAAGTCAAGAGGATCGATTTAATTTTACTGGATTTTGACCATATGGCTCGGTCTCTTTCCTCAGAACGATTAGCCGCCTGCCAAAAGGTCACACAAACCATGAAGACTATAGCTCCAACGATAATCCCATGATCTCTATAAAAATTGCACCAATGAACCGAATGATGCAGTATGTGAAACGAACCCATGCCCTCTAGAGTTGGAACACACGGCTCGACCAGTTCGTTACCGAAACCCGCTGCCGGGATACAGTTTTTTTTTACAAACGGAAAATTGTTATAATAGTTCTATGGTAATACATCTTAGGATCTTGGCCGGTGATACGGTTCTCGTGCACTGTGCTTTTACCCCTTTGTATGGAAGAGACTGGAGAGCTTATGCAGTTGTCGGCTTGTGCAAAGAATATGATTATTCCCCCAAAAATAAAGCTAAATTGCAGTAATCCTAATCTTCGAATCAACTTTGATCAAGCCAATTCAGTTGTTCGTATTAAAACAGTTTAAAACCTTATACATTGTGGGGAAAGCATGATCTTTTCCAATGGCTAGAAATGTTTGTCACATCCAGTTTATACACGAGCTTTTATTCAACAACCTAACGCAATATCACGACGTCAGTCAATCAGGTACCGTCTCCGCAATAAAGACTGGCTGCAGCTTATCTCAAACAAACTACGTCTCGTCCTATCACACAAAAACACGAAACACGCTCAAGAAACGACACAAACTAGGTATGCATAAAACCATGTTACACCACCGTTAGTTAGGTAAACTTCTAGCGAACAAATCGATCGAGTGGCGCGGTTTTATATCAGAAGAGAACTTTTCAAAAGAGGTATGTATGTAGGCGTGTTTATCACAGCAGTCAGCGGTTCGTCTGCCTACACTCTTACTTCTAGCTGTGCTTACTTAAACACACGGATGTGACACACCGCTGTGGTTGTCAACAATCTGCGCGTGTGTTCGCATGGCAGTGGCCAAGATCGCAAATCACTAAAACGACAAGATGCCAGCAAATTTAAAACACTCGCCTCACTGCTCGGATTTTAGTAGGCCGTCTAAATATCAACGGAACTTGAGTCAACAAACGAGTACAGATTCACTTGGCTGTCATCGACACTGACATACATTTCATGGTCACTGACAGGTTCTGATGGTTCTAAACGGAGCGCCCTGGCAGACGTTTTAGTTGATCTCTGTCTTCCCCCATTCTTTCTTCTTTTGCTTGTTTTATCTCTGTGTGCTGGTCTCCCTTCATTTATATCTTTATCTGCCTCCCTATTTCATGTCTTTGTCATGTGTCTCTGTCTGTCTTTACCTCTGTGTCTTAGTCCCCCCCCACCACCCATCCACCACCCCGCGTTCTCTTTTTTCCGTCCCTCACAACAGTACACATTTTTGATCTAACTCAATTTACTTTATAAATACAAATCGTTTGTTGGGTAGAAGGGGTTAAATAATATTTTGGTACTATCCCTCTGGAAAAAAAATCGCCGATGTTTGACATTATTTATACGAATAGAATAGAAGTGAAAGGCTGTGCAAGGGCTGCACTGCAGCTATAGCAGAAACAAGAAACGTTCTTAAACACAACGCACACATGGGCTATGTACACAAGTTCTCTGGGCATATACACGCTGAAAACCAGGAGTTAGCCAGAGAAGACTATCACCGGGACCAGACTAATATGTCACGCATAGGTCAACGATTGTATGTAAGAGTCAGGCAGCGCTAATCAGAATAAAGGTAAACTGGGGAAATATGGCAAGCACACCCAGAAAAGTGCCAGAGACAGCAAGCAATGAGACATAAGTAACTCGATCGTGTTAACAAAGGCAATCACAGTGGCTCTTCGAAAATTATTTTTTTTAAACCCCCGCCCCATACAAAATTTGGTCTGATGCGGTCTACGAATAGACATAAAGTGGCTACAGTGCAAGGTCTTGGTTTGCCCAGAGTTTGGGCCCGGGGGTGAAAATGTTCTTTTTTGTCACCCCATGAGAGATTTTAGAACTTTTTTCATAGGGTGTTCAGGAATTTGATTTTAAAAAAATCGTATCTTAATCTAATTAAGATATAGTTGATGCCCGGGGGTTTTTATTCCTTATAAAAAAAACCAAAATTTATTTTTTTTTCTATGCACCAGCAAGGAGCATGGCGGTTTAGCAAGTAAAGGCAGGGATTTAGGAAAATTTGAAATTATGGGAAGGCAGTCGAAGACAAAATGGGTATTCAAACCCCTTTTAGTACCCGCAGATCGAGCAACAGGTAGGAATGATTTGGGTGTTGCTAACACAATAGAAAATCCCTTTTACTTTAAAGTTGGGTAAAAAACGTAGAGAAACAGTTTCTTCGAAGACTACAAAAGAAACAATGTTATCCCCGGCATTTCAGCCCAATCAACACCCCCCCAATATATATAAATATATATTAATAAATAAAAAATAAATAAATAATTTATAATTTTTTAATATTATTAATATATTATTTATTTTATTTAATAAATAAATATATACTAGCTGACCCGGGCCAGCGTTTTTGTGGCATAGTTTCAGGAGTCTGAGCCAGAAGATTGGTTCCGCTGGCTATGCTGTCGCCACAGAGGGGCAGGGTTTGGAGTTAAATTCGCTTTGACAGAAAGAACGCCTAACTTACCGGCGGTCCACATGAGACACTAGGTGTAACGCCCCAACCCCAAAATTACGCTGCTGCTACTTTTATGGGTAAACAGTTTTTTACAGAGTAAACCAAAAGGAAAAAAAGTGTTTTTACAATGGCATTGCAGCAACTACACCCCCCACCCAAATATATATAAAAATTTATATATAAAAAAATAATAATAAAAATAATAAATAAAAAAAAAAATAAAAATTATTTTTATATATATATTATTATATTTAATATATTATATATATTTTAAATGCTGTCCCGGCCAGGTTTCTGTGGCATAGATACGAGGTCGTAGAAGAAGATTGGTTCCGCAGGTTGCTGT
>CAJHNH020003889.1:13965-16465 GCA_905116865.2 Candidula unifasciata
TTCGGGGCTAAACTCACTGTTCTAGCTAAACTCCAAGTTTAACATATATCTTCTAACGAAGTACAGCACTAGTTTTCTCCTAACCGGTTTCTCTAGCGGTCTAGCCCTAACTGTCTTCTCATGGCGGTTCCGGGGCTAACCGTCCTCTCCAGCGGTTCCGGGACTAACTCACTTTTCTAGCTAAACTCCAAGTTTAACATATACTTTCTAACGAAGTAACGCACTAGTTTTCTCCTAACCGGTTTCTCTAGCGGTCTAGCCCTAACTGTCTTCTCATGACGGTTCCGGGGCTAACCGTCCTCTCCAGCGGTTCCGGGACTAACTAACCTCTCAAGCCGTTCCGTGACTAACTTTATTCCCCCGCTTTCCCGCTCTTTTTTGGCGTACCTTCTCCATCACTTCTCTGTCACCTGTCTTTGGTGGTCACGTCTGGATGAACGTATCTCATCAGCTGGTCACAGTTCACGGGCACTCGTCGAATGTTTCATCCCTCACTGTCAGATGTCATGGCGGTGTGTTCTGCATAGCTGGCTAGGCCATGGCTTTCTAATCACCTATTTCTGTCATTTCACACAGTGATGGATTAGTACGCCGTGTGGTGGTCTGAAATGTATGCTTGTTCATTTAACCCCTTTCTGCCTATATTTCATTACACTTACGATGTGGGTATTCAGAGAGAACCATGTTAATGAGGCTTTGGACGGGTTCACCTGAGCTGTTGATTCCTGGCACCACTCACTAAGTCTGTCTAGTTCGTGTTGTAGTGTGGTTGTAATTCCCTGCCTGTTTTTACCTCGACGGTAAACAAGAATATCATCTGCATACGACATTGTTCTGCCTAGGCCTATGCTTTTTGCACTCGTGACTCCTGCTGTGTACACATTGAAGAGCACAGGCGACAATGGTGATCCTTGGGGTAGACTCATTAGGACGCGTTGAGGTTCGGATGCCCATTCACCACATCGAAGCGACACTGTTCTTTCAAATAGCACTGCTGCGATCCAGTTGACGAATTTTGTTTCTATCTGCATATCCAACAGCAGTCTGATGAGCATGCTGTATGGACGCTGTTGTACGCATCTTCTAAGTCAATAGCGGCTGCAGCCGTTTCCATTCCCTCCTGGAAACACTCATATGTGTCGTAGGCAAATACTGCAGCATTGCACCATGTATCTCTTCCTGGTCGGTACCCACCTAGTGTAGCGGGGAATAGGCCACCTGACTCAAATGTTTGGGTCAACGTTCTGGCAACGATTTTTTCCATGAGTTTTCCTACAGTGTTCTGGAGTGTGAAAACAAAAGATAATGAAAGACACTGCTGCGTGCACAAAAACAAAAGATAATGGAAGACCATGTTGCATGCACATAAACAATAAATAATGGAAGACACTGCTGTGTTCACACAAACAATAGATACTGGAAGACACTGCTGCGTGCACACAAACAAAAGATAATGGCAAACCATGTTGCGTGCACACAAACAAAAGATTATGGAAAACCATGTTGCGTGCACACAAACAATGAAATGGAAGACACTGTTGCGTGAACATAAACAATAGACATGGAAGACACTGTTGCATCCACATAAACAATGGACAAGGGAAGGCACTGTTGCGTGCGCATAAACAATAGGTAATGGAAGACACTGTTAGATCATGTGTGCACATAAACAACCTACCTGTCATATTCCAAAGCGAACTCGATCTGCCCTATTCTGGGCATATCCGGCTGCATGTCCAGGACGCTGGAGTCCGAGGCCACACTGTCACATGACTCCGCCCTTCTGATACCATGTCCGAGGTCCAGATCCGACGCTTTGGTTAAAGATTACAGAAGAAATGAAAAGTTAGTCGCCTGCCCTTTACAGGAGTTGTCGAGCCACCTGCAGCTTGGCTGTTTGCGATCTGACTCATTATACCAGTGCGTCTCAAACTTCCTGACTGACGACTGACTTTTTACCCCACTAGGACATCACACAAGCGATAAACACCCGATGACACAAAGTGCCACCATGTGGATGAGGATCGCCGTGGAGAGGTCCCAGAAACCGCGTTCAGACAATTGGCCATATTTATGGCCATATTTATGGCCTGCCTATATTGCGGCCCCTGGCAAAAGCCAGACTGGGACTTCAAATTAAAAAAAAATTTTGTCCTAAAAAGGACGAAACTGGATAACTTCCTAATAGTATGACTCTTTTATACAGTTCCTCATATTGTGGTGACCCCCAAAACAAAAAACTTTTCTTTGCTTGTTCATAACTTCAAGCAATATGAGTTTTATTATTGTCTTAATCGACCGCTGTGAAAGAGCTGTTCGACCCTCAAATGGATCGAGACCCACAGGTTGAGAACCGCTACTTTCGAATATCGTGTCATTGCAATTTTGGCGCTCGCAGTACTCAGCATCATCATCATCCTGTGTATGGCGTCAGACGTCACATAGGGCGCGCATTCCATTCCTCGACTCGGCTCTGTTGCATGCAACTCTCTCTATTTCT